>JACEGR010007462.1:0-49120 GCA_014170235.1 Listronotus bonariensis
TTTGCACTCCATACTATTTGATATACAAACATTACTGACATGTCCTCTGAGGCCTAAGCTATTTATAAAGCGGATTTATCTTTTTATGTTGTTGTGTGTCAAGCAAAATAGGAACAAAGAACTGTTAATTCCACCAGTTGTGTAAATTATAAAACGACGACGAAGAGTTTGTTAACCAAGAAATTTTGACAGTTCTTTTTGTTATAAACGCAACAGATCAAATGAATGCACTTATTGGCCAGCTAGCGAAAAGAGCCTTGGTTATCGAAGATATTCGCTTAGGGGTCGTCCAATAATCACGTGATGTTTTTTTCTTAACAAAATTTTGATCTCCCTTCCCCATAGAAATACTGGGTGCGATTTTAAATTAACCCCTCCCCATTCCTTATCACGTGTATTTTTGGTACCAAATATATTATTATTATATTATTATTTACAATATTATCTTTAAATAAAAGTCACTTTAATCCAATTTTATTCAAGAAAATAAAGAACCGTTATAAAAATCTTCAGGTAGACATTAAAATTGCAAGCCTTTCAACAAAAAAAATACACGTAATATCTTTCCCACACCCCCTTCCCCTAGTGATGTTTAGTGATTTTTTTCGAACCTCTCCCTCACGTGATTAATGTACGACCCCTTAATAAAACCAAATTTTTCATCAAAAAACAAGTAGACAAGACGCCATATACAGTGCAATTCTTTAAGGTTCACCCCTTTTTAACGGATTAATTTAAAAGTAAAACTTTGAGATATGAAATTGATACATAATTACTATATGTTAAAGTGAAATTGACAAATGAAATTTTCAAGATAGCATCTTGGAAAAAAATTAATTAAAAGTGGGGTCTTGTAACACATCATTTTAGAGCTCTGACTAGTACTTTATTACCCTAAACTATAAAGTCAATACCTTTACCTAATACAAAATGGCGCCACATTAAAAATTACCAAACACCTGATTTGAATGGCCAGATTTTCGAAACTAATAAAGTTAGATGTACCACATGTAGTATCTTCTTACAGCTCTTTTAAATTTTTTTTTAATGATCATACTGGTGATAATATACAAGGGTAGGAAAAACATATATTTTTTTTTAAATAAAGCACCCCGAGAGCACCCTTTATTTTTTGTGTCAGAACTTTTGTCGTTCCGGTGTTGTCTCGGGGCGCCACTGAACAAATTTTTTATCAAGATAGTGAAATTAGCCCATTAATACTATAAATAACATTTCCAAATTACAACCAAAGGGATTAGGGATATTTAAGTATCTATAAAAACATTTTTTTTCTTTCAAAAAGTTAATATCTTGTATCCTGCAGAGAACTTTTTTAACACCCTGTATGGTAATGGAATTTAAAAATAAAATATTGATAATTTATACAGACTGTCTCCAAAAGGTGCGTAAAAATAATGCTACCACAAATTCCTAAGGCTAAAAATATGGCGATCAAATCCAACTTACCTTAGACCAATAGTGGATGATTTTGGAGAAGTAGATGTCAAAAGTTCAATCATTTTTAAGTTTTCCTTTATATAAATTTATATAAAATTTTTTGTTAATATTATAATTTGTTATTGTCACCATACTCGGCTAAAGGGGGTCTTGGGAGGTCAAAACTTAGATCTGCTATCGATTATTGTGACAATACATCTATTATTAACAAAATTATTGAGTATGTGTCATCGTTATACTGAATCCAATTCAACCGATCAGATAAAACTGTGTTCCAATTGGTCAATTTCGAATGTTTCGTTAGAAATTGACCAATCGGATTCAGTATAACTGCGTACATAACTCATTTATAAAAACTAAACCAGATAACATTTTTGATTCTCTTTGTAATAAAGTAAGTTAGATTTATTGTTCATATTTTAGTCTTAGGAATTTGTGGTAGCATTTTTTCACACTTTTAGAGACACCCTGTATATCAGTAAGTTCTCTAAGACGTAATAAATTACAGTAATTAGAGATGGAAAATTATTGTTAGAAAACATGGTTTTTACATTTTTTACCAAATTAGATAAAGTTTTTTAACGCTATTTTTAAATAATACTGAAGGTCTAGCAACTCGTAAAAGTTTAAAACGATTAAATATTTCCTCGTCAAGAACAACACATACAATATAATTTGCATCAGTGCTTGAGTATATATTTTTTATAATTTATTATCTACTTCGTTAATTTTCTACAATCGCTATTTTCTTCATTACTGTCTGAGTACCTACTTATGCAAGAAAATGGTTTCATGCTTCTTTACTCGCAATTCTGGCGTGAGGAGTATTTATATTTCTGGTATTATTAGACAGAAATATCATGTGAATGCACTGTTTTTACCATTGGAATTTTAAAAAGAATGTTTGTTTAGACAAAATATAAATTTTAATAAATATGTATTGTTACTGAGTAACTTTAAAAATTAAATTTTTTAAAAATTATTATTTTTCTTATAGTGCATCTCTATAAGGATTAAATATACAGGATCTTTTAGCCAGGACTGCGCAAAATAATATTTGTGATTTTTGTTGTTTACAAAAACAACACTCGGGCAAAAGAAGAGATACGACATAACATTACCATAAGTCATTCATTTCAGAACAAAATTTCCAACCAATTTCCAATTTTCTAATGCGCATGCTTGGTTGGAAATAATTTTCTGATTAGTTTGAAATTTTTATCTCTGCGAACGGTATGATGTAAAATGCCAACTGGAACCCCTAACCCAACTTTTTGTGTTTGTGTTTACATTTTACATGGTCTTCCGTGATCGCATTTATTTGTTATAATTCTGAATTTATTTAAAGATTAACAATGGAAGGTAAGTTTTTTTATTTTTCTTACACTTCTAAATATTAAATTTACGTTTTTAAACCAACCAAAAATTAAAATGTAATTTCTGAACACACACTAAACTCTAAAAACTAGCTAAACTGTTTGTAAACAACTACCTGCAACTACGAATCAATAAAATAAATGACAAAACACAGACGTAATGGTCATTGCGCATGTCTCAAACTAAAAATTTCTCCAAAATCAGCGAATTATTCTGACGGTTGGAAACTAGTTCACAACGAAAAATTGGACGTCTGCGAACAG
This sequence comes from Listronotus bonariensis, assembly GCA_014170235.1. Lineage (NCBI taxonomy): Eukaryota > Metazoa > Arthropoda > Insecta > Coleoptera > Curculionidae > Listronotus > Listronotus bonariensis. Next base: position 3,099 of record JACEGR010007462.1, read on the forward strand.
AGGATTTTTGATCAGCAGTTTGGGATTTCTTCTCTACGAACACTTTTAACTAAATGCGCATGCGTCTGACGGTTTCTGATAGTTTCTGACTGCTCTACGAACAAAGCATTTTATTTTTTGTTCATTTTTATAAAAGACCTTAATTTTTTGTAATATAATATGCGATTGAAATAAAAAATAGAATGAATTTTTATTAAACAAATCTAAAACTCCAAGACAGAAAAAAAAGCTATAAATACAAGGGCATAGCTAGAATTTTCAATTAGTTTTGTAAATTTAAAGTGAGAGATGGGACCCACACCAAATATATCTATACCTACCAGTTGCTACTCGCCTAAAAAGAGCACTTTGTTAAAGAAAATCTTTATTTTGGAATTTGTGAAAACAAGTTGATTTTTTTAGCCCCCTCCACCAGAAAAAAGGTTCATTGACAAATCTCAAATTCGGCAAAATTATCAATATTTTAATAAAACTATAGCCAGTTAAAATTTATTCCACAATTTTTATGCAAAAATTTCAGGTGCCTCTAACGAGGCCTCTAATAATAATGCTGCAGGGCGCCATATTAGGAAAAAATTAAATGGATATGGGGGTCTTGTGTGTGACCTATTTTACTTCCACATTTAATGTTATATCGAGTGTTATATTCTGTTTTCTTTAATAAATGACATACATTTTGTTATTAAAATTTTTAATGTACCTGATAGTCTAAGATCCGGCATTAAAAAATATACCCTCATCTGTTAATTAAATGAAATAGTATTTTCTAGGCAGATTTTAATGTAGTGAATGCAAGTGAAAAACCACTGCCAGCATAGGTCTGCTACAATTAATAATAATTAATTAAATAATACTTAATTTATTTATAATTGTTACCTTTACATGTTAATTGCATGTACCAAACAGTATATTATAAACCTTGTTGTAGTAAGCACCCATCTCTATGACTGCTACACTTACCTGCAGCCAGATAAGAACATTTTCTGCTTGGTTCATGCAATTAAAATGTAAAGGTAACAATTATAAATAAATTAAGTATTAATTAATTAATTTTTATTAATTGTAGCAGACCTATGCTGGCAGAGGTTCTTTACTTGCATTCACTACATTAAAATCTGCCTAAAAATATTATTTCATTCAATGAACAGATAAGGGTATATATTTTTAATACCGGATCTTAGACTATGGCAATAGAACATTCAGAATTTTGTAAACATTTTAAATAGAAATAACCCTATTTTAATTTTTACACTTAAATCCTTTCTAATGACAAAGCACCACTTACTCTTAATTTGTAATAAGGGGATCATGTATTATTTATTTAAGAATTCCGTGATTCGGATATTTTGAATATAAATTTAAAATAAATGGTTTATTAACATTTTGCTTATTGCTCAATTTAACCCGTTATAACCGCGGCCACCCCTGGCGCCGCCACTGACAGTGTAAGTCATAGTTTAATAGACTAATGGATCTTACATACTAAGTAAAATTTATTTCAATTTCATAATATTTAACAAAATAATTTTAATTGAAAGGGCAAACATTTAAAAATAATGTTTTTTGACTTACACTTCTCTGATGACTCTATAAACGGGTATATTTGCCACTTAAAATAAGACAAATATCCATGGAGATCTTAAACAGAATATTACCTTTTTTTGTCTAATTTTGTAAGAACTTTAATTTTACTGGAAAAAATACAGGAGATCGCTCCTCCCTCTTTTAATTCAAACAACAATTCAACAATTACAGCCTTTTTGAGCCCTAGTTGTGTAACCGTTATATTAATCTAAAATATTTGGACCTAATAATCGTTAAAAACCGTCTCTGTCCAGACACACCCTTTCAATAATAATTATTAGTCGAGATAATAGAAAATTATTTAGTATCGTATCTTCGTTTTTAATAATATTCTTTTAACTCTGAAATTATTAAGCAGTAACATCCTGAGTTGGTAAAATATAATTATTACTCTGAGTCAACAGTTCTAAATAACAACAAAAAGAATTTTAGAAAACCTGTCCAACTATGATTATTATTTATTACTTATCTATTATTAACTCTCTGAAGTAGTCATTATAACGATAAATAAATTTAACAGTTCTAAGAACATTTATTTTATTCCCATGCACATGATGCTTCATCAGAGCGGAAACACAGCAAATGAACAAAAGAAAATATTTGATGGACTACAGTGTGGCCAGCGAGCATCCCATTCAATGAATCGAAATTAGCATTGCATTTTAAAAAGGACAATTTTTGGATTGGGGCACCCAAAATCTTCTTCAGTACAATGCCTTAAAAACACATACCTTGCAAAACAAATTTACTAAAATAGTCATACTTATCTAAGTACAGCAACCTTTGCCAAATTAATAACCCCACTTTTAAAAGAAATCATTTTTTTTTGTCCATATATTGGCAGCTGCAGGGTAACAGTCGCTTTTTATAGGTATTATGACCTATTCTCCAAGGAGGTCGTTTCTTTAAAATTTTGGAGAATCCACGAAGGCTAAAAGTCTAAATGGTATTATAAGGACAAGCACTAGTGTGGAATCTTTTCTAGATAGATTTTCTAGATATTTTCTAAACATTTAAATCTCCAAATATTTAAATCCCATGTTACTAAATTTTCTTTTACCTTACTCCAGACATGGGTGGTACTACTTAGGCTTTAAGGCTTCGTGGATTGTTGAGAGGTAAAAACGAAACTACGAATTTCACAATTGGGGTATTGATCCGACAAATAATAAAATCGTTGGTTAGTTCTGGTTGGTTATAGTAAGGCATTTAATAAACTCAATAAATGGAGAAGTATCAACTAACAAAAAAACTAAAACTTTAATTTTTTTTTGAATGTTAAACGGTTTTATTGTACTAAATGCTAAAAATAATTTGGAAAGTCCTAGCTACTAGATCACACCAATCTTCCCATCAAGCTGGGGTATTGATCAGACAAATAATCAAATCATTGGGCTTTTGGATACGTACGCCCAACGATATAACTATTTTTTGATCAATACACCAGATGGAAGAGAAAATTGGTGCGATCTTGTAGCTAAAACTTACCAAATTATTTTTTTACGTTTTAGTACAATAAAATTATAATATTTACATAATTTATTTAAAATATCTTTACAAAAATTGTAAACTAAATTTTTAAAATTATATAAATAAATTGTGTCGTCAAAAAATGTACCTTTTTGATGCCTTCAAAACAGATTTTTTTAAAACCTTCTATTATATGGTCAGATTTAATAACAATAAGAAGGTAATAAAAGAAGCTACAGACTGATATGTAAAATTACATTGTATAAAAAATGAGTAATCACAATATTACCAACGGCACCACGTATGAACAAACCTTCAAATATTTCTAATATAAATAAACAGAGTATAAAGCGTTTTTAAAATCCAAACCTTGTCAAAGTTTGCGTTTACAGGAAGTTGCTTCATTCCACATTGTAAACACTAAACTAAAATATTCATGTCTTGTTTTTCAACACCAACATTTTTAGTATATTACCACCCCAAAAATATTTTTATTATGTGGGCTATCCAGACGTGTTGTGTTACGAATATTAAACATGAGGGTTGGAGGAAGTTTGAGAGGTTTATTATTAAAACCCATCTTCTATTAAAAAAGGTTTATAAATCAATTTACGTGTATTTATTTTAAAAGATTTAAGTTATTCTATAAATACTTGTAGATATTTATAATTTTAGAAAATTTTAAACATATTTAAGTATTAAGTAGATTTTATCGTCTCGTTTGAAATTTACCAATGTTTGGAAATTTTTAAGATAGGAAAATGTAAATAAACATGCTAAATTTAATATTAAGCGTCAGATGTGGGACACAAATGTTTTGGTTATAGTATAATCAGCTTAAAATATACTTGGTGAGGTAAGGCAAAAGGCAATAAAATAATAAATCATTAAAAACATTTTGTATACAATGGATTTATAGGAAATGTCAAGAAAATTATTTTTTACAAAAATCTGCTAATGCAAAGTACAAAATACAAAAAGCATGAATAATGTTATAGGGTTCCAGCATTGTGTACATTGTTTTTATAGAGGGTGTTTCCTAACTGCGGTTTTAAAAAATTAAGGGATATTACCAACTTGCTTTCTATGGATACAGGCATTGTATGAGAAGGGGTATTAAACTTTTGTAAAAAAATCGGTTGTTTATTATTATCAATCAATTATGTGACAACAACAACAAATACTAAATTAAATTTGGCTTATACCTAGTCTAACAATTTTTGTTAAAATAAGTGTTTTCAAAATTTGTTAAAGAATAATAAATTTGCAGACCCAGGTGTAAATATATAGACTTTTTTATAAAATTAACTCTTAAATTAGTCCTTAAAATTCTTTACCGCAATTAGAACACCTTGTATAAATAATTCAGATATAAAATTTGAACTTGGTCTGACACTTTACCATATTTTGAAACTATTTCAGATAAAGCAGCACATATTTTATTAAAAAAACAATATTAGTTACAGACCATTACAACAAAAATCCCATTTATTTTTTTATGTTAAAGATAAATCACAACCTAATATGTAAATCTGTCGTTTACTGATTAGGCTGGTATGAATGCAACAGCCATAACATAGGCCAGACAGGACGATATAGTATATTTATTTTCTTTATATCACATTATTTTTTTGAGTTATAACCTCAGCGGGCCGGTCTAAATGTTTACTATCTTTCAGATCAAAAATTTTTCTTTTGAATTTCTTAAACTTTGTTTTAACTTTTTAAAGAATAGAAAATCCTTGCCAAATACTTGGTTCATATTAGCATAGCACTCATGCGTTGATAAACCGCGTTGAAAATTTTACAAAATGTTGCGCTGTTGGCTTTTCAAATTAAGGGACAGGACAACGTCGTTATCACTATCATCGGAATAATTTTGAACTTATCTTAGTGCAATATGACATTTAATAGTCAAGTTTTTTGCTGTTTTTGCAGTTGATATCGCATTTTTTATGATTTATTAAACAAATGCAATGAAAAATACAAAAACAGTTAGTCTATAATTTGTTCTAAGTGTTTTGGTGCAAAGTCGGATTGGTATTATCTGCAGTTTAAGTGTAAATATCCGAACTTACGTTTTGTGGCTTTATATAAAATTCCGCAGGACGCTAGCTTGTAAGTAAGAACTCTTTGTTTCATTTAGGTTTTTAGACAATGATGTCTAAAATTTTTCACTTAAATTTTAATGCCTTGTTTTCAAAAGTGCTTGCTTCTAGCCAAGACTTAAACCAAAAATCGGATAATTTCTGTAAATATGGTAAATATTTTTTACCATTTTTACATCTAGATATTCATTTTTATCAGCTGTTTGACCGTGTTGCAACACAGTGTCTCTTAATTTGAGTTCTTAATAATTTTATTTCGAGTGTGTTGCCATGTTCTAACTATACTTTTTTCTGTTATATCTTAGATAGTACAAAACTTTGACAAACAATCTTCAATATGTATAGACAACTTAAATTAGACTATTAAGTCATGCTTTTAACATTTCCGTATTAATGACCATGTTGTACGAAAGGATGATTACCTTATCTGACAAGTGTGCTTTTGTAATTTTTTTTTCGAAGAAAGCCGCCTTTGCCTGACCTATGGTTTAAAGATTTACCTTAAAGTTTCAGAGTTCCTAAATAAATAAAATCTGATGTTACTGTTTAAAAACATCTTATCAGTTATAACGCAAACAAATCCCAGTGTGTATAGCAGTAAAAGATTAGAAATTAAAATTTGCTATGTTTTATGCAGGGTGTCCAGTAACTTAACCGACAAACTTTAAGGGGTGATTCTACAATGAAAAATAAGAACAAAACTTCATATGAATATATGTCCTAAAAATATCGTTTTATATTAACTTATATACTAATTTAGATATTTTGAAAAAATTTAGAAGACATCTTCTATGCAACAGAACACATTTTTTATATACAAGAAAAAAATCAATTGTTATCAGTGTCGTCCATAAGAGGTTAAGAGTAAATATTTAAAAAAAGTGGTTCGCCACTTCATTTAAAAATATATATATGTATATATATATTAAATCCTGCGTAGTTTAGAAACAAATTTGATCTGTTGACTTTTTTTTGTTTGATGTACGTTTTTCGCGTAAATAAATAGAAACCATGTCTCGGTATGGTCAAATCCCTATCTAAATGAAGAATAAATAACCAAGGTAATTTTTCACTGTAAAAGTTGTAACTAGCAATACGAAATGACTATGCCAAAAAATGGTTATTATTTTTTCATGTAAAAACCGTACATCAATCAAAACAATGTCAAGAGAGCAAATTTGTTCTAAACTAAACGGGGATTTTAGATTGTTTGTAGAATCATTCCTCAAAGTTTGTCTGTTGAAATCGGCATTCTGATACAAATTATTGGTTTTTAAAATGAATTCAGATAAATTAAGTTCATTACACTAAACATAACTTATTGTGTAGAATTCTTTTATTATTTTTTTGCAAACTGCGCCACTCTATTAGTAAAATTGTGTAATCATAAATCTTCCTGATGACCTTACCAAATGCTGTATTCGCCTTAAAAAGTTTAATTTCGAGGTTTAATATCTTTTTTAATTATTATAATATTAACTTAAAAGAATAATTATCGTACTAAAAATACAAAAAAATATGTTCTGTTTTATAATGTCTTAAGTTTTTCCGAACTATTTAGTACCGGACTCATTTTAAGATAACTAAACAATACCTAACAGCTCTAAAAACAATACAAGGAAAATAAATTATTTTTACTTTTGTGAAGATAATTATTATATTAAATATTTCTAATTGGTTTTATCGGGGGTTTTATTTTACTTTTCGACATCTGGTAAAAACCAAGTTTGAGTTAAATGCACTTGAAGTCCGGACTCGGTTCTTAAAGTCTACAAAATATTGTCCTTTTCATTTTTCAGGTAAAAGATAAAAAGAGATAATATCAAAACGGTTGCGTCAATACAAAGGAGAGTAAAAATGTTTATTTTTTTAAAGTCAACATTGAACTTCTACATCCGACGAATTGGTCCCAAACCTTTCGGAAAGGAATAATACTGAACATCCGTTTTTCTCTTAGATCGAAGTGTTGGTTTAAGGTTTACTGTACCAACTTCTTAACAGCTTTTTATTTACATTTTTGTATGTTTATTAAATTTTTATATAATTACACAGGTCCACAAAATAAAAAAATTGGCCAGGGGCACTGGTATTTTTTCAAATAAAAGGGGGTTTATGTATCACCTCAATTTAAAGGGCCTTTGATACTCTACTCAACGCCACTTTGTTTTCAAAGTCGGCCCAGCCGTTCCAAACTTACAAGCCAATATCAGTAAAACCGCACTGTTTGTACACTACTCTGGAACGGCTAGGCAGATTTACAAAAAAAAGTGAATTTTAGTAGAGAATCAAAGCGCATCTTTAAAACGAGATGCTACATAACCCTCCTTTCTGTTTGAAAAAATATATGCTTATGCCCCTTTGGCACAAGCAATGAATACTGCATATGTAAAGGCGTTTGTTAAACGTTTTTTAATAGTGTTAAGAATAGTTTATTGCTCATTTTGGAGCAATTTTCTAATGCATTTTCTTTTTTTTTTTTTTCAGGTAAGATCAAGTATATTTTTGGTAAGCCATGTTATTTTTATTAATTATAAGTTAGTTTATTCATAAAATTTTATTAATATTTTTTAATATATGTATTTCAACTTAATGTTTTACCAAATACAATTGTAGTTTTACTATAGACACCCAGAACAATGCTAAGTTTTTGGTCATCAGCTTGGACGCTCGCTTCGTGGAATTTATGAAGCGGGTATCCATTGAGTACACACCTAAACAGCACGTATAATTTGCCGCTTCATTTATTCAGCCAAGCCAGCGTCCAAACTGATGACCAAAATTTAACATTGTTCTGGGAGTCTATAATAAAACAACAATTGTCTTTGGTTTTACTAAGTTTGACAATAATAAAACTATTGTTTGCAAATTGTATACCTACAAAAAAACATATAGATATGGATTGTTTCAGAGGTGGTGAATGTTTGTTCATACCTTGTTGTTCTCTTTTTATACCGTCTAAACCAAGAGAGACAAAAAAATTACAACACTTGTAATGAATAAATATCAGCTTGTAGCAAATGGTTTTTATTAAGTACACAAAATTACAAAATATCAAATCTGACAGTAAACAAACTTCCACCAGGGCCTCAATTCCACTAAATTGAACTCATTCGTTCGCTGAACGTATTCGTTCCGGGAGCGTATAACCTTCATCTGTTTTTTTAACGAACGAATAACCTTCACTTGTTTTTTAAAACAGGCGGTCATAAAACAGAAATCTGTATTACCATCTGACATCTGACAAAATTCAAAGTCATAACATAACCTAAAATTCCTTTAATGTGAAATTAAACTTGAAAAAATCAGTTAACTAAGCTATTAAAAACAAAGTATACACTTTAATTGAAATACAAGAAGCAAATAAATAATTAACATTGTCCTCCGCAGCCAGAATAATCATTTGTAAGCAAAATAGTTTCTAAATCACATAACCTATAACCAAAAAGGGTTCGTGAAGCCGTCTCCTGCAGCTCCGTCGGCGCAAAAGCGAAAAAGAGCGTGAAAGCGGTAGCCTGAAGCTCATTTGGAGTAAAATTAATATGTGAGTTGTCAAAATATAGATTGAAAAGAAAAACTATCAAAAATTACTTATTGCTTTGGAAAAGTAACTAACAAGTTATTGCATATAACTTTTTACCATCTTCCATTTATACTTTCTAAAAGAAGGCCTTTATTGAGTGTTACGTACCTACTTGTACGGAATGTTAGATTAGGACAAAGACTGGAAATGGAGATTAGCAAACTACATTAAAATATTACTTAAGGTAAGTAAACTAAAGTAAATTCATACCTATTTAGAAAAAAACATTTATGGTAAATTTCTTTTTAGTTCAAAAAGGTAATATTTTAAAAATATTTGTCTTATTTATGCAAATTGGGTAAACGTCTCGAAAGTTGGAGCAACCCCCATTTTGACCAAATTTGATATACATATTTTTTTTTTTTTTTGCTGCTTAATTAAATAGTATGTTCTAACTTACTGTTATATTAAGAATTTTGTGCAAAAAGACGGGGGAATATAGTGAGAATAGGAATGTTTTTGATATTGGGCAAAATCATAGTTGCTCCCTTTCAAGAGAATTACTATAAATTGTCAGTACATATCGGTAATTATTATTAGTTGAAATAAATAGGTACCCAAAGATAGCAAAACACATTTGTTACTTGCATGATTTTAAACAAAGAGTACCTAAATTATCAAAACCTTTTATTGCTAGTTGTTTTCTTTTTTCATTTAATAATAATAATTTTATTTGTAGGACTCTAGAAGACTATGAATATCCCTTAGGACCATTCCAGAAGTCAAAATTGCATAATAGTTCAAGAATCATATCAAATGATCGATAATAATCAAAATAATAATGCCCAACATGACTCACACATAAATTACCAAGCTTTTGTAATTTGTAAAAAATAATAAAAACAATCAATATTATTTTTTTGCCTTTATTTTAATTCTTAGGTTTACAATAAAAAAAGTACATTTGAGTACCTATATAAACGTTGTTTTTATAAACACTAAGTTTTTGTCCTTGAATATTTTTGCAGATAAGCTCTTAAAAATACTCCCAGTTTATATAAAATATATTTCCTAAATAATACACCAGCTTGAAAAATCAATTAAATCCAGACACTTTCTAGTGTTTTCCGTATAATACAAATAATTTTACAATCTGGCAGTAACCTAAAAATAAAAAAATACAAATTTCAGGTTTAAATAAGCAAACGTAGGTTTTTCTCTAAACATTAATACGAGTTTAATGAGAATTATTTTAACTTTTAGCATTAGCAGGGTTAACTTAGGACATTGTAGAGTATATAAATTATAAAAGAAAGATTAAAAGCCATTAAGTAAAAGAGAATATTGCTCCTATGAAAAGATCATTGGTTTAGGTTAGGTTTAGTTACGTAAGGGTTTTCGAGCTGTGAACTGGTAAAAGGAAGAAGAGACACGAATACAAAGAGTAAAATTGAATATCTTTTTAAAGAAACTGGGACGGTATCTCATGGATAATTGAAATAATTTTATGAAAATATTAGTATACATTTAATGCAAATTTTACTCACAGTTGCTTTTGTTCTTCCATTAAAAAGAGCAATGAAATAATACCTTTCCATATTCAAGTGCACTCATTTTAAAATTAACAATAGACAAGTTATTAATCAGTGTTTAGGCAAAATTTTATGGGGTATTTTTGTAGGACCTTCTTTGTCTGTTATCTAAACATGGTCTTAAGTTTTGATGCATTTCATGGGGTTCCTGGGTTAGTTGCCTTGTCATTAAAGGACTATATGTTTCTAGCAATCTCTTTTGGAAGCTAAAAATATCAAAATTTTTAAAGGGAAACAAATATAAATATAAGACATTTAAAATCACCTTTTTTCTACCTTACTTGATGCCTCATATTTAGACAAAGAAAACTATCACTAGGTAATAAACCAAAGCATTTTCAATACGTTGTTTACAGTGGAAAACATCATTTTCAACAAAATTTAATATTTTTCATAAAACGGTAATAAAATTTTCTAACCTATATCTTTGGTGTATTGTGGGTTAGCTACCTACTGACTAATGGCCTAGTTTACACCGCAAAGATCTTTGGATTCTTTTAAATGAGTTTTAACTTTAGTAATAAAATCAAAATTGGGTATCAAACTTTACTATTTATGAGTTTGCATAGAATGAAAAGTATGCTTGACTTTGACAAATCTGTCATATTTTAAATTTTAATGCGGTGTTGTGCGCCAATTTGTGAAGTTGGCTATGCACGAACGAAAACCTTTTTGTTTTCATAAGAGCCTAGAGGAAATAAAGAAAAAACTAATAAAACGCAAACAAAAAGGCGCTTATGAATAGTGGAATTGAGGCCCAGGCTCTGTTAACTACCTGGTCCAAAGACAACTAGACAACTATATAACATGTCCCTTGTTTTTTTAAAGGTTCAATCTACAGGAGGTTTGATTAATCTTGAACTTCGCCTTGTATCTGGAACAACTCTATATTCTTTCTTCTCTTCATTGCTGAAAGTGTCGGTTCCATTATCGTTTATTGTGTTCTGATTTATTGGTTCTTGAACAACTGCACCTCCTATATCTTCTTCATTGTTTTGATTGTTATTATCTTCAATTGCATTCTGGTTAGTTGTGTGTGTGTAGTAGTGATTGTGAGAATCATTATTATCTGTATTTAATGTAGATCCTCTAGCTTCTTTTAACCATTGACGATTTCTTCTAAATCTTGCCACCATGTAATGAATAAATATCAGCTTGTAGAAAATGGTTTTTATTAAGTACACAAAATTACAAAATTATCAAATATCAAATCTGACAGTAAACAAACTTCCACCAGGCTCTGTTAACTACCTGGTCCAAGACAACTAGACAACTATATAACAACGTACTGACGTATGTCTGAGAGAAATCGTTAGTAATCAATCAAATGTCAACAACTGTTGTAATCATTTTTCGATATTTTAGACATCTCAAGTATTTTCATTAATTTTTATGTAAAAGTTGAGTAAATGGTAAAATTTTAAGTGTTTAGTACCTATGTTTCGAACTAACCGACTATGCAGACCTATTATACTGTACTGTGCTTAACCTGCAACTTTATGAACGCCAATTATTCGTGCAGCGTAAGTTGCTCAAAACAATTTTAAATGTTGAATGCTGTTTTGTGATTTTAGTATACGATTATTGTATAGTATTGATATTTTTAATATAGGTCGTTAATATTAAATATGCCACAACGATAAACAGAAGCCGAACAAGTTCTTATTTGGAAGATTTTAAAATAAAGAAAAAGAAGGTAAACTGTATTACCCGTGCGTGCGGTATTTAATGTAAGTTAAAAATATTTTAATGCCCATAAGTTTAAAGTTTTTTTTTAAATTAAATAAAGTAGGTTAATCAATATTCCAACGTTTAAATTAAAAAGTCAAAATTTTTCTTTTGGTTTAATATATGTTACAATACACGACCTGCCCTAATCTGGTTATGACGTGAGGTAATGTGACGAAACATTCACCACCTCTGAAACAATCTATACAATATGAGCAATGCGTTTTGGTTCATCGGCCGGCAATAGAATAACAAAACAAGCACTATGACTCACGCCTGTTTACGTGCTAGTATTTAGTTAGATTGTCTCTTTTCTTCACATTGCCTATGTGTTATATTATTTAACTGAACTTGTATATTATTGTATATTTGGACATACAGTTCTTTAGAGAACATATGTCAAAATTTAGTTTTGGGTTATTGGACATGCAGAGGCAATAACTTCTTGCCTATTGCTTCTTGATAAAAAAAGTCACATATGTTGCAAAGTTTTAGCTGGAAACTGTATAACAGGATGTGTCTGCTTAGAAATCTTTACTTAGGACATTTTTAGGTTTTATCGATGCCGTGTACCTGCCTTTATTTAATCTCACCAGCCACATTATTTCAAAGGGTAGCATATTTATGTGTCTTTTTGGGGTCATAACATAACAATATCTCGCATCCGACCGATCGGTCCTAAATCGTCCATTAAATTAGGAAGAACAACAGCGAACTTCCGTTCCTCTCGAAAAACTAAGCGGGATAAGACCGTCTAAGTGTTGATCAAGGGTTATTGAACTAACTGTTAATTTTTAGACGGTAACTTTAGAGACAAGGGCGGGAATTAGCTTGTCATACGAATATAACACGCCTGTGTATGTCTTTATTATCTTTAATTGCTCGAGTTAAAGGTCGGCGGGTCTGACCCACTACTTTGTTCATTCATTAAATACGGCTCACTAAGATGTATTAATAAATATTTTAGTAATTTGTAAGGCCCGGCAAAAGTTAAAGGTATAGTAAGTTACCACATTTGGTTGTTCCGAGGATGATCAAATATACAGAAAAAGATGATTTTTCATGGTAAAGCCCCACTTTTTAATATATACACTGGGGCTCTAGAGTCCGCTCCCTACCCTTCTAAATTTTGAAACGTTCGATATATTGTGATGCAATTTTGAACAAGAATATCTTTTCTTTTAACGTAATAACGTTTTATAATTCGATGGAGCCGGCTGCACGCACAAAAACATGACCCATTTAAAGCTTGAAGTTCAAGCGGAAGCGCGGAAGAGGCACAATCGGCCTCCGCGTTCGGCAGCTTTCGACATCTGTTTCTCTCCTACTTTGAGCGATCCGCCTGCTATACAATAATACATTTACATGTTTTCGTCAAGTAGGAAGTGCAGTGAAAAGTGAATGCGGTGTAAACTGTTTAATTTTCTTTTAAAAATTGCAACCATTTCATCAGTATGTTCTTATGACGTCACGTTCAACTATTGTCAGTAAACCGACTTTGCAGACAAGTAGCTATTCCCTAAACCACAAAATGTCACTAAGGCCCAGCTGTAAAAAGCAGGTTTAAACTTAGTTTAAACTGCTGTCAGTGTCAAGGAATTGAAAGAAATTGAGATTTTACAAAAAGTTCAAAGACCTGACCTCAGTTCAGTACAACTAGGCCTTAGTGAGTTTTATCTCTAAACCGGTGATATATAAATGAAAGTCAAACGATTAAGTTGCTAGTTTACCTACTTTGTGGATTTTATCGCCTGTTCATGTCTTTTTATGCAAAATAGCAGTTTACTATTTTTTTATTTTATTATTATTTTACAAATTGGAAATGTTATAAATAATAAATTTTATTTATATAGTCACACAATTAAAGTTTACGTAATAATGAGGTTTTTTTAATTATTGTCTTAAGTGCAAACACACACAAAGAAATAATTACAGGTTCATAAAAACTGTATTAAAGTCACTAAGCATATCGAGAAAAAAAAAACATAAAAATTAAAATCAACTAACATTAAAAATAAAAAAAAATCGACTTAAAAAAATAATAATAAAAAAAACTACCAAAAAGCTTTAAATATCAAATAATAAGAGCTTTAAAAATAAAATCGGTTAATAACATATGTTATTAAAGTATAAAAAGCTTTTATCTATTTATTTATTTGTATAAACCGACTTAATTTTAAAATTACTTTTAATTACTATTTTTTTTATTTATACATTTTTAATAGGATTTTTTTATCTTTTGGGAAGTATTTTTTTTATTTATTTTTTCTCTTTTACTTTATTATTATATATTTATCTACAAGACACAAATATATTTTTAATTTTAGAAAGTATAAGAAATATATTATGCAATCGAGCCTTCGGTATTCTACCAATTTCACCATCAGATCCTGACTTGGTTTCAATGGGATCACCTCGGAAGTGCACTCTTTCGAATAGAAAAAAATTGGTCTACAACAAAAAAAGTCATCGGTAAAAATATACTAAAAAACACAGGAACGTGCCTTTAAAATTGGAGGTTTTCTTTTGATTATTCCACGATTTCACAATCAGATTCTGACTTGATTCTCGCAAGTGCAGTCTTTCAAATAAAAAATAAATTTTAAAATTGGTCCACAATTGACAAAATAATCGGTAAACAAAAAATATATACAAGTCGAAAATATAGAACATCCACCTTTTGGAGGCGAAAAATAAAATTATTTTTAAAAAGTGGAAATACATCAAAACATGACGGTATAGTAGTAAAATAAATTTATTGAATTAGAATTAAAAGAAATACATCGTTGTGAGAGCAACAAAACAAAATGTGAATTCGTGTAAATAAGACGCTTATAATCATAAAAAAATGTTAACATCCAGTTAATAACCAAAATAAAATTCCTCTGATCACAACTGAAGAGTGTTCTTTCAGAAGGTGATATATTTAAATTTTCAGTTTTGTTTTTAAATTTCTTATGTAATCTTTTAATTCATAAATTATTTACCCTATATACTGACACAAAGCGGTATATGATAACTGGGACATTCTATAGTTACTGGTGGGACATTTGACTTTGGAATTTCACCAATTATAAGCTATAATAATGTAATTAAAACTTATACTATAACAAAATGTATCTTATAATATAAAAAAGCTAATTACCAACATCCCTTTGTAAAAACCTCGATTACTTTCTACGTTTGTCTGAAATTATCACTTGACTGAGTGAGTTACTTAAAGTAGAATTTTAGTTCGGATTTCCTTCCTAATATAACATTTATCCTATATACATTATTATTATAAAGAATTAGACTGATTACTTACGTAGAAGCATTTTTTTTTATTATGACTGGTGAAACAGGCATTTGTGACGGGTGGAACAAATACAAAATGTGTACAAGAAGTTGTGTATTAAGAACACTTTTATATTATTTCAACCTTAGTAACATTATTATTTATGTATTTAACTATTAATTATCTGGAATAAATAAGAAAAAAACTATCGGAATAAATACAGGGTGGCCATTTAAATACGAAATAGGGGTTTTTGGGCACTCCAGATCATATAAAGAAAAACGCTCGGACACGTTAATTTTTGATTTTAGGGAGAAACATTTTTTGCCACTTTCACTCCCCGAACTGCAACCCTCTAGCAGGGTGAGACTTACCCCAAAATCTTAAAGAAAGAGGGATCGAGTAATACCTTATTTTGAAGGTCTCTCGACCCTGATTACAACTGCCAAGTTTAAAGTATCTGCTATTGTTTGCGTTGATATGACAGCTTTGTTAAAATTTTAGTCATTTTCACATTTGGCGTGAAATGCCCCAACTAATAATTTAATTTAAGGTGAAGAATTTGTGCATTTCTATATAAATAATAAGATCTCACAAAAAAATTAAAACAAATATAAAAATTGATATCCCCGTTTTTAAAAGACACTCCTCAACTATATTTAGGTTTATATTTAAAGCAACTTACGCAATAAATTGCATTGTAATTTATGACCTATTAAGCCAGAAATTATCTAATCTTACAAATTTCAAGGTGTAATAGGAAAAGACGCTCCCGAGCTTTTGTCAGAGTGTAATGGACCATGTGGTTTATGTCATATCTAATAATTATATAGGAAATTTTATTTTTAGCAGCTCATTTCAAAAATAGTCACTGATATTTCAAGCGAAATTTGATTTGATTTTGGTGCCAAATTGCCATGGTAAAATCCTCTTAAAATTAGAAAAAAGTTCATATAAACTTGAGTCTGCAAACGATTCTTTCTCTAGATACATGCTGTTAAAGTTGTGAATTTTTTTCGGATAGGTTTAACACATCTTGAAAACAAAAAATTTGCCCACCCATTTTATATGAACGTTTTCCTATTTTGTTAAGAGGAATCTACCATAGTTTGGCAACACGTTTTACGAACACCCAGTATGTGTAATACGCATTTTAATACGTCCCTCATGTTTAACTTATCTAAAACCACTGATATCGATGGATTGCCAATGTTATTACCTGCGCGAAACAAAAGTTACATTTTATGGGCGAAAAAACAGGTTTGTGCTTAAGCAAATCGAGGCTGAACGCTCCTGGCGGCAAACAGACTATTCGCATTATCGGAAAGAATTTGTCGACGGTGTCTTGATTTTCTGGTTGGAGTACGGTAGCTAATGAGCGTCACTGTCAGACCGCGGAGGGAGGGTACGGGGTGCCGGTGTTTGTATTTTGCCACGGCTTTTAAATGCGCATGTTCGTCCACCCGTCCATTTGTTTACTGCGCGAGGTCGTAAAAATCCCTAAAATGCTTCTTGCCACTGTGGATCTAAATGTAGTTATCTATGTCTAACACTTGGTGTGTTATTTAAAGTTAGTTTTAAAATTTACCTATGGAAAGAGAAAGTATTTATCAAATCTTCCGCTGAAGTTATCGAGAGCCGTCTAATCATTATTCAAACAAAACAGCTCTTTAAATATGGACTATCTTTTTAATAATCTATTACTATTTATAAATGATACCTACAGGTTTCATGACCGGAAATATTTTTAATATATACTTGCGACAAGAAATACTAATAATAACACAAAATATACAGTGTAATACTATAAAGCCAAGGACTTTTCAATTAGTGGTGACTAAACTTTCCATTTTAGCATAAGCTCTTTTGTCTTGCCTCAAATAATCTATTTTGTCTGATGCCGATTAAAGCTAAGAAATATTAATCTTGTATTATAAAATGGCTTACTGATGTTTAACCCGATCGTGGGACAGGACAGCACCGTATCAAAATCTATAAAATGTATGGCAGCGAAGCAGTTTTTAAGTTTAAAAAATATCTTATAAAAATTAAAATAAATACATATTTAACTTCAGATTTGCCTGACAATTAGTTAAAAACCTACACGTAGCCACTCTTATGAATCTCTTAACAATCTACAGAGTCATCCAAAATAGGTATTCGCCAATTGTAACTTCGATATTATATTAACTATAATACAAAATTGTTTAAATTGGCAAATATACAATGTGTTTCCTAATTGCGGTAAGGGCGTATTCCTGAGCCATTTTTCTGAAACAAAGTTCGTATAAACATGGGCTCTTAAATTATTCTTTCTCAAGATACAGGTTGTTAAATTTTTTAAAAACCTGAAAATTTCTAAAACACATTATTGGTAAAATTTATTAGACAAAATATAAACTTTATTTAATTAAATATTTGTTGTTGTTGTTACATATTTGTTAATAGGAAGTTATAACACTTAATCTTTAGAAGAAAATAATGCCATGATTCTTGTATGGTCCAGGATTATGCAGTTTAGCATATTTTTTTCTGGAGAACTAAGCAAGCTATGTTAAAATATGAAGAAATAGAATAATTGTATTTTTAGGTGCTTTATCTAGAAAAAATATAAAATTAGCAAAAAAGTCAGTTCCGGTAATTTTTTGTCAGTAATATTAGCTAAGGTGTGCCCCACGCCACCTCTGGTCTCACAAATTAAAATTAGTTTAGGGCTAAATTACCTCCCTATTTCAACAAATACCACAGCCAAATTTTATTAAAATCGGATAAGGCATATTTAAGATATTATTAAGAACCCGATTTATTTTTAAAGTTTAACACCCTGTATCTAAGGAACAAAGCATTTTGAAATCTATGCTTATATGATCTTTTTTCATAAAATTGGTTCAGACATACGCCCTTAAATTTTTTACCGCAATTAGGAAACACCCTGTATAGTGGCATTTTTATTTAGTTTTTGTGTAGTTGAGTAGTTATATTGAATATTATTAAGTTAAAAAATGTCTGATTGTGCTTTTGATATAAAGAAAATGTAAGTTTTGTATAATAAAATATTCTAAAATAAAATATCTTCCTTAAATTACATGTACAGGTTGGCGCCTTTTCGTTGACTTTGAAGGGTAGAGCGAAAACTAAAAGAGATAGAACAAATCGGATTACGATTTTTGAAAAAAATTCAGTGGTAAACCTAAACCATGGGTAACTTGATTCGTTTTGGAGATACAGAGTGTTTTTCAAATTTTGTTAATTTGGCAAGGCACTTGTACCTCGCTTAATATTAGAGGTAGAAAAAATGTAAATTAAAAAGTATTAGGGATTTTTACGTAGAATTCAGTGGCGTACCTATATTTTTTCCTTTGACGCCACTTAATTCTACGTAAAAATCCCCAAAACTTTTCTATTTACATTTTTCTTCTATCTCTAATATTAAGCGAGTCTACAAGTGCCTGGCCAAATTGACAAAATTTGAAAAACACTCTGTATCTCCAAAACGAATCAAGTTAGCCTTGATATACTTTCACCATTGAATTTGTTTTAAAAATTGAAATAGAGATTGCGCAATCAGATTTCGTTCTATTTTTTTTAGTTTTTGTCATACCCTGCAAGGTCAACGAAAAGACACAAAAGAAGGTACACTTATCCGGTAAAAGTAATAACTTTTTTTCCCACGGGAAAAAGTGATTTTATAAAAAGTCATATTTTTTGACCCATTAATTTTCATCAGGTAACTCCAACTTTTGGTTATTTAGAAAATCGATTAATTACCTACATCTTGAATCGATCTGGAAATAAAGCGCAGCTCTGACCTAAGTGACCCCGAGGATAACCACACAATAGAACGTCGAAAGCTAAAAATATGAGCGAAGCTGGACTTAACTGCTGACGATGGCTTAAAATTTCTAGACGACTACTTTCTATAGCGAATTCCAGCTAAACATCTTTAGTTTTTTAGGTCGGTCATGAACCATATTAAAATTAATAACAGCTAATAAAACTGTCTTCTGCAATTATATAAAAGTCCCGCTTACCCAGATGTGTCTCAAGTCTATAAACTTCTAAATTTGTCACTCTTAACGGCAGGTCATTACCAGTTAAAACTATAAAACTGGTTAATTAACTTAACGGATATTGGTGAATTAGCGGTCTATTGATAAGGTGTGGTATATTATTCATAGTATTTAGAAAGTAAAAGTAATTTTACACACCGACTTTAATAATAGATACAGATCTAAAATGATTTATTATATAATATTTTTATTTATTTATGTGGGAAAAGAGTTGCAGTTTATTATTAAATTTTTATATTACTTTGCTTTTTATACTGTTTTAAATGTACTTAGTAATATCTTCTATCACTTTTTACAAAAATAATAACATATAATGTGAGGTTTTAGATGCGTGTTTTAACCGACTGAGTAAGTTTGTTCACAGATTACTCCGACATTGTGGGCCGATTTTAAAAATTATTTTTTTATTTAAAAGAGTGCACTTCCGAAGTGGTGGCAAGTCAGGATTAAATGCTGGAAAATTGCGAAAAAAATTAAACTTTAAGGGCACGTACATGTATATTTTATACTCGCTAAAATGAATCAGATATTTGCCCTGTGGATAGATTTAAAGATCATAATAACAAACTAAAAAGAAAAAAATATTAATAAATTAGAAAAAATAACCAATTAAAAAAAGAAACAAAAAAAAACCGGAGCATTTCCGGACCTATGTATACTTATATTGACGTTTTTTAAATACACTCCTGGACAAAAAAGAATCGAACAAACAAAATTTAGTTCAAATTCAATCTTAAATACCTTTTTGGGTTTTTTGGCCGATACTAATTAACTTTTGGTCCAGTCGTAGTTCCTTTTATTAAGAATATTATTTATTGTGGGGATTGTAAAAGGTTTTAAAGGATTAGCTGTTATACACAGGGAAGAACCAAATATTTTATTCTAACCCAAATTTTTGAACATCCTGTGGAATAATTTAACGTCACAATTTTTTACTAGTGTATTGGGTTTTAAAGCCCCATCCTTTCCTAACATTTTTGACCAGGACCGAAGAGGTCCCATTAGATTGAGGCGTGTACCCAAACAATTACCATCGAATTTTTATTTATATTGGCATCTTTTTATAAAAAGGAATACAAATGTTTAAAGAAATCAATGTTATTTAAATATGATGGTCGTAATATATGCTATACATATTATTACATACACATATTGCAAACTATCAGAAAAACTTAAGATTTGGATGGTCATATTTCCGAAACTAAGGAAGATAAATATATCAAATGTAGGAATTTTTAAAGGTCTTTAAAACATTTACTGGTGATATATTTTTTTCTTTTTGAAATTACACTTTATGTCGCACCCTGTATATCCTAAGAGATAACAAAAATAAATCTGTTTTGGATGGATACGGGATTTTAAAACTAAGAAACCAACTTAAAAAACTTTTATTTGCATTTATTTTTATCATAAAAAATAAAAAATTTAAGAAAGGTGTAAAAGAATAAATACTCACAAATTTTATTGTCTTCCCTAAAAATGTATGTTTCCTTTTAAAATAAAGATATTGATATAAATAAAAAAGAAATAGTAAGAAAAAATGGGACTATAAAATCCAATACACTGGTAAAAAAGTGTGACACACGTTAACAGTCCGTATAATTTGCCGCTTCATAAATTCGGCCAAATTAGCGTCCAAACTGATGACCAAAAAAATTAGCATTGTTCTGGGAGTCTATAGTGAAACTACAATTGTCTTTGCTAATACCTAATTTTTGCATGAAAAAGAAATGTAACTTAAGCTACAATGTTAATAATATTAATTTACATAAAAAAATTAAGTATTATTTAGATTACTACCTGATTGGATGCAATTTCCTAGAAGGACTTCTAATTAGACTGTTAGATATGTATTCCTTAATAACAAAATACTTACAGCTTATGACTTTAAATGGCAGTACCGCAATATCTCTTTATATGGTTTCCTTAAGTACTTTCCTTTAAACATTAACGTAAATACATAAATTATTTCAAAGGGTGTGGCAAAAAGTGTATTTAAATTACCAAATAAAATAATATTATTTTCTTTTTTCAATATACAGTGTGTTCCATTGTGTGCAACAAATAGAAAACTTTTTATTTGTAATTTTTTAGAAAATTGTGTGCATGATCCCAAACTATAAAGGTGGTAGGCAATGTTATGTTTGCAATAATACTAATTTCTTGGGCTTCTATTTTCTTTTATTTTTAACTGATACACGACGTTTCGAATGGTGGAGATAGACACCATCCGAAACGTCGGGTATCCGTTATTATAAAAGACAGTGTAAATTTAGGAAAGTGGTATGATTAAATCCCAAACTATATTAACCTGTTTAAAAAATAATAGCAATTTTTGTATGTTATACGGGCAATTTTTTAGCGGTCAGATAAAAAAATGTAAATTTTGTTAAATTTTACAAAACGGCCGTTATTTATTTAAAATTATTCAAAAGCAAGAAAGTAATACCTACTTTAAATAGAAAAAATATATATTAAATTAGAATTACAAAAATATGTATTATACGGAGTAATTTAAAGTTTTCTGAAAAACAAATGCGGGTACTTTGCTTCTAAGCAGGTTTTATATTTTTGGCTTACCCTGTATATCTTTCGATTTTTAATTAAACTGAACACTGCTATTATAGTTTAAAGGTTTATTTTTTAATTGTAAATATAAAAGTTTTACATTTTTGTACACAATATTTCCTATGCTATGCATCAAAAGACATTTTTGAAGTACAAGTACCGCCATTTTGTTGTAGGTGACCATATTGACTTTAGATTCTAGGATTATAAAGTACTCGTCGGGAGCTTTAAATAGATGTACCATAAGATCTTCCATTTAATTTTTTTCCAACATGGCGTCCGGCAGCCATCTTAAAATATTTATCTGTCAATGTCACTTAAAAATAAAGTATTTATGCATCAATTATATTTCGCTTTTCGTTTCTTAAATAGATCCGTTAAAAAAATGAAAGGAAAGGATATTAAAGAAATGCACGGTACAGATATTTCAAAAGGTTTTGATATTGTGTCATGCCATAATTTAAAAAAACTACAATTAAATCTCGTCAAGGATCCGATACTTGACTAATCAGATTTCTGTTTTAATCACTAAAATAGTTTCATTACCCCCTAAAAATCTAAGGAAGTCTTTTATCCCGCACGCAACACTGGATATATGCATATAATATGTTTTTACATGAACATGTACATTAAATTATGCCTGCAACACATGGTATATGCATTTATATTTAGCCACAGGCCTAAAATATCTCAAGTTCACTTTAAACTATTGAACCGTAATCTTTGTTAACACAATCTGTTACATTTATCTTTTACTGAACTCTCCTTTGGTTATAAAAACTGGAAACATATTTAAAGCAATTTATTTCTTAATTTATTACATATAAACTACCCTCAAAATTAGGTGTGTCATAACGTTGTCAAACTTAATTAAGGCAGCAAGGAAAAAATACTAGAAACTCCAAAATTGATTGTAATATTTTTAATGAAACTTGCCTAAAAGAGCCCTGGGGTATTAAAACAATGACCTGATAAAAGTTAGAACTTTAATGTAATGTGTTTTTGACCGTTCCCTGATAATGGATTTGGACTAATTTAGAGTATCAGTGATATAGATTTTTAAAATGTAAAAATCGCTTGGTTGTCCATTAAAATTTTAACTTCTTCTAATTAGAGTAAAATTAACAGATAAAAATGTCAAGAAAGTTGCTGGGCGCCATCTTGGTAAAAAAATTAAATGTAGATGGGGTCTTTTGATATATCATTACAAAGCTCCTGGCGAGTACTTTAAAACCCTAGAATATAGATCCAATGCCTTTACCTATTACAAAATGACGATACTTTAATAATTAGTACTTGATTTGGATGGAGTTATTTTTTAAAGCTCTTTTGAGGATATTTTTAATGGTGATATTGGTGGTAATTAATATACAGGTATACAAAAAGTACATTTTTTAAATGAAATTACCTGTATATTATGTCAACATCTTTAATTTCTTCAAATAAGCTTTAAATACCACATTTATTATATCTAAGTTTATTATATTTAGAAATGTGGGCATTCAAATCAGGTATTTAGGTATATTACAGTACTGCCATTTTTTATTAGGTAAAGGCATTGACTTTATGTTCCACGTTGATAAAGCCAGCGTTGGCAAAATAAGTCACCTAAAAAGCCACTGGTTTTTGTGGGAATAAACCACTATAATTTTAAAGAAAAAGCCACCACACAAAAGTCCATACAAAAGTCCAGTAAACAAACTATTTTTAACGGGAATACATAATTTATTAAAAATATAAAAATAAAACAGTACTTATTCTAGAATACTGAAATACCCAATAATTTTACAAGTTTGAGAACTCTCTCTGATGAAGCCTGATTTTTAAGTCATTCCAGACAAATCTATAAGTATTAAATATTGTCTACAAAAAGCAAATGTTGTAAATTATTATCTTTTTTATTATTACATTTAGATTTGACAGTTTGCCACCACTTACTATATGATGGAATACTGTTTAATACAGAAGTTTCAAATAATGATTTTAGAATACAGTTTAGTATCTTTTATTCGTAACAGCACGTAATTTTGTATGAAATCAGTAGATCATTCCAAAAGACATTTTTTTTCTGCCGCCAATTTGCTAATTTGCCGATTTTATATTAAAATTTGGGGTACCTAAGGTCGGTCAATAATTTAGAAAAACACAAAAATCCTTTAAAAACACAAAAAGCTAATACAAAAAGCTAAAAATTCACCCACCACTACACAAAGAGCAGGTTTTTTGCCAACCCTGTATAAATAACTCCTCTGGAGCTTTAAAATTATATGCCACGAGACAGCCTTTTCCTGGCCCAGCAGCCATTTAAAAAATTTAATTTGTCAATTTCAAATAAAGTTTTATTACTTTAAATTAAACCGTTTAAAAATAAAAATGGGACAAAAAGAAATGCACTGTATAATCTAGAATAAAAAGGATATTTTAATTGCAACTTGCTGAATTATTTAGATTTAACTCGCAAACAAATTTTTCTTTGTGATAATATCTAAGGCACATGTATAAGAACGCTGTTAAAAATATCCGAACGCCGTAAACGTAAAACAAAACATAATCTAAATATAGGTGAAGCAATACTTTACGAGCTCGAAGAATATTTGCGGATACTCTGAATAAGTGTGAGACGTTTGGAATTTCTGCGCGATTTATTTTTATTGAGTTCGAGGTGAATCCACGGTGAGCCTGTGTGTTAGTCAAATATGAATTCGCACTGGATTATTTAAAATCCTCATCCAGGACCCTTAAATAATTAATCATATCTGGGCAGGTTTAAACAGTATATTTATTCCCTTTAAAAAAAACAGTTACTGTCAGGTACTTCTATTTTTTTAAATGTATACTTTTACTATAAAAAAAAGAATCGGCATATAAAATAATTATTTTGGGTTTCCACAAGATAAAGCTTTAATATACTAAATATTTTTGAAATTATTTGCAAATTTTATTATATTGAAAAAGAGGAATGGCCAGGAAGATAAATTGAAAAAAAACAGCAGACTTTTTCAATTTCTTTTTGAATAAAAATATTTTATATTAAAGCAGCCAAACACCTTTAGCTCCGATATCAAATGTTAAAAATTGTGTCCTTCGGTTGTTAGGTACATTTGAGTTTGACTTATTTCAATTTTAAAACACCGTACTCATTGGTTCCTTTTAAAATTTGTTAAGAAAATATTCTTGTATAAAACTTAAAGAATTTCTTCTTCCATTGTCTTATTTTTTATTATTTACTTAAAGTTTCGGGAAGTCCTAGCTCTGCCCATTTTCAAGTGTAAATTCAAGTTTACACCTAAAAACGAGTGATGACCTTAAAAAGTTTGTACAAAAATCCGTTAAAGAAAATACAGTGTAACCTACAAGAATCTTTCTGAATGTGGTAGATGATGATTCAGTAGTGATACTTAAATAATTACGGACTTCCATTGTCTTTATTATGCTTAAACCATCGTTTAACCATCTTAAGGGAGAAAAAACTATTCCATAATAGCACTCAAGTGTGTAACACTTTGTCGAAAATCAAAAAATCTCCCGATAGCCTCGATTCGAAAATGTTGCTTTTTCAAACTTTGTAATTTTGTTGACTTTTTAAACTATTTTCTATTCAGATTGTCAATCGTTTTACACGTCTCGTCTGTGGACAACTTTATAGATTTTAAAAACTACTTCCGATAGACCACTAAAGCGAAGTTGTTTATTTAATCCGATCACGTATACATTAACAGTTAAAATAAAAATTGAAACTGCTGATTATTAGTGACCACTTCATGCCGGTTTCTTTAAATGCTTCCTAATCAGCAAATAGATGTAAACTGATCGAATGTTAATAAGCTTAAAGTGAACATGAAAATAAAACGTGTCCATACCATCGATAAACGGTCGCTTCTTCATAATATCTTTTATGTCTAGACTAATTTACAAACTAAAGCAACACATACTTCTTTAATACGACCGGTTTTTAAAAATCTCTTCGAAGAGATTAGTAAGTAAATTTCTTCCAGGAATATGTTGGTTTTATAGCCAGTGGTTAGAAGTTTACAAGAAATAGCAAAATATCTTTTTATTTATTCTTTGACAGTCAACGAAAACTAATGCCAAAGTATTATCGCACCGTGGGTGTCTCCATGTCAGGGTAAAGCAGTATATTAATAAGCAGTAGGCGCAGTTGGGCGAGCGCCCAAACTTAATTGTTCTCGCAAAACAACCCATTCTCATAAACCATTTCTTAAATTCCCATTCAAGTAATCCGAATCACGGAATTCTTGAATAAATGATCCATGGTTAAAATATTAAAAATTGACAGTATGTCATTAGAAACGAATTTTAGTGTAAAATTTAAAAAATAAAAAGAAAAGCAAAAGATATAAGTTGGTTCGAATATCAGGCGACGAAATTACACTTAAAATTAATGATGTTTTATGAATCAAAGGAATTGAAAGAACTGGCTGGGCCAACAATTAAAATTTATTTGTTTCCGGTTAGCGGCCGCGTTCCAGCTTTAATGAATCGACCGAAAATGCTGTTAAACGTCATCCAGTGTTTTTTTAGACAAGATGCATGTACGCTCTCGACGCATCAAAGAATGGAGAAGCCATGTGCCAGACAAACGGCCTAAAACGTCCTAATTTATAAACTACCGCATATCTCGGTGCCGTAACTCCTCCTTCGTGTTGAGCTTTAGTTAGATAATAAAACAACTTAGAGTTTGATTTAATTAGTTGTGGGTTATAAATTAAACGGATTAAGTCAAATTTAGGATATTAGTAATGCCCTGACATCTCTATTATAGAAAAATTGAAGTTAGAAGGAAATTCTAGGAACTAGTGTTGCTGCTAGAACGAGATATTTTTTTATTGGGGTCTTTGGTTTGCTTCTTTAGACTCTAAAAAATACAAGGTGTTTTGAAATTCAGTACAAATATTTCAAAGGCGCATTTTTAAGGACCAAGTGGGACATTTTCCCATAAACAAAATGTTCGCAAATGCACCCCTACGAGCTACAACCATCGTTGGGCCCCACACCTAAAACTAAACAAAAATGAGTGAAACTGTAACACAACATTAATTAAACATTACTGAAACAAACACAAATAAGTATTTTCTCTTTATTATTTTTATTTATACGGTATTGCTCCCCTTTTATTAACCCACATCCAGAAAAAAGGATGTTCTATGGGACTGCATATCAAAGGTGGATTTTGAAAACGAAACAGAGCTAATTTTGGGCAGTCCAGGTCATTAAAGGAAAAACGCTAAGGACACGTTAATTTTTAATATAAGGAGGAAACTCTTAAATTTTAGGGGTGAATCATACCCTTACCAGAAAAATTAATTGATATCTCATTTCAAAGATCGTTTAACCCCTTATCATACCCGCTTAGTTTAAAGTAGCTTGTTTTTACAGGTAATTTAATATTATACATCAAAAATATAATCAAAATTGTAACAAGCTGTCATATCAACGAAAATAATAGCAGAGACTTCAATCTTGGCAGTTGTAAACAGGGTCGAGATAACTTCAAAACAAGGAATACCTTGTTTTGAAGTTATCTCGAATAACTCGACCCCTCTTCCATTTAAAATTCTGGGGTAAGTCTCACTCCTGCTAGAGGGGTGCAATTTAGGGGGTGAAATTGGCAAAAAATGTTTCCCCTAAAATTAAAAATTCACGTGTTCAAGCGTTTTACCTTGATTCATCTTTTACTATATTTACCTAAATGCTTCTCTTTGCCCAATACTAAAAAAATCCGTAATTTTTGTAGGGCAACATAAAATAGGATAAATAAAAATTTAAATCATGAAAACGAGTAAATTAGATGATAAAAGGCAAAATCGAGCCAGTCATTTAATATAATTAAAATGTATCCACATTATTAAATTATAACTAAACCAATTGCGAACGACTTAATATAAACAAAATAATTTCATTCGAAATAAAAACATGCCCAACATTGAATGATCCTTATACTCCAGCATTACAGGTATTATAACAATAAAAGAACCCAAGATGGTCAAGGTATACCATCCCAGCAGCGGCAAGAAACGACAAATGAATGGATCTGGGTACCGAATAAGCTGATATTTCTCGGTTCTCGGACACGGCCAAACAGGTTACGCTGTGACGGGCATCCTAATGATCTTTTTACCGTGAATAAAATGACCCAAGAAGCACAAAAGAAGTACACCTTTGTAGCATGTCAAGAAGGCTATTTGTATTTTGTATATTACGGTTTTTTAATGGAAAAATGAACAAATAAGACTAGTTAACATGATTTTTGTTACAAGTGAAACTGGTATACCGGCTAAGTTATACTCACACACCTATCTTTATTAATAAATCCAAAAATATTTTTTGTTCAATTATTCTGCTTTTTTTTTTGGAAATTATGACAGTCACATATTCCCCTTTAAAGCAGCATTGTTGAAAAAACTAGTATTAATTAGGGTTATGCATAAAAAAAAACGAGTGCTTTGGGTTTTAAATTGGTAATCTACACTAAAACAGCCACGCCGCTTGCCTCGCAGAACGTATTCTTTAACCGACTTTGATAAAACGCAGAAGGCTCTCGCTAATTCGCCGCGTATGTTTTTTTTTGTGATTTCTTGGCGAGTTTCATGTGGCCGATTTTAAAAATATGTTTTTTATTTGAAAGAGTGCACTTCGGCGGTGGTCCCATAGAAAACAAAGTCAGGATCGCGGAGAGAGAAAGGTACCAGACTTATTTCTTCGGCAAGGCGGACTCCGAGTTTTTTGCGTCAAAGTTGACTCTAGATAGGCATATGCTCATATAAATAGGTATATTTCCAGATAACAGGAACGCAAATGCGGCGCGAAGATAGATCTGTGAGCACCGACTGAATCGACAACCTGGGGTCGAATCCGACACTTTCTACCGACCAACGAGGAGGAGGGTTCGGCTGCAATTCGCCTGTACGTGCTGCTTTGTTGTATGTTGCGCGATTACTCTGGTGCTTGAGGGACCGATTTTAAAATTCTTTTTTTTATTTGAAAGTGGTGCACTTTCCGCAGGTGGTACCACAAAAATGATAAAAAGTCAGGATCGCGAGAGAAAAAGGTGCTAGACTTATTTTTCTTCTGCCATAAGTAGAAAAGATCAAGAGCGCATCTTTTCACCAAACTAAAAGACAAGCGGATAGCTGCAGCCCGTGTGTATCGATTTGTTGCAGCCGCGTGTATCGATTTATAGGCTTTTGACAGATAAAATGTTTTCTACCAATCTACAAGCGGTTAGGTGCAGCCCCGTGTGTATTGAATTATTGTAACCTTCTGTGTATCGATTTATAAGCTTTGATAGACAATATAAGGTTCTTTAATAAATTGGAGGTATTTTACTTTGTTTAATATTTTGTTGTGATCAAAATTTGTAGTTGTGGTAAAAAATAAAAGTGCTACTCAATTTTTTCTTCACAAAAACGAACCTTATTTGCAGTTTTGCCAGCGATCGTACTGAGGATAGTACCCTTTACTTAATTTTTAGTTTTGGTAAACCTAATCTAAAAAATAAGCGCAGGGTAATGCTGTTAGATGTTTTAAAGACCCTAGAATTAAAGGTCCGTACACACATTACCGCACCGAGCAGCGGCGTTGCGAGTCTTGGAGGGCCCCGTATCACAATGGGTAGGGGGCCAAAGAAAATTTTAAAGACGATTTTTGATAATATGTGGACACGTTCCTTTTTGAATGAATTAATAAGGCAAAACGATATGATCCAACTTATTTGATTCATCTGTAGTGTTGATTTAAGCCAATCTTACCCGGCCGTTAAAAAGAAATATTAAAATAAATGGACTATTAAACATTTAAACAAACCAAAATGTATTTCTAAGTATTATACAATGACTTTCAGTTACTGTCAAATCTTTGCCGCCGCATTTTTACTTAATCGGCTCCCTAGACACTCTTTCCTTTCACAGCCCATCGAGCAACATTCAAGAATATGATGGGACCGTTAAAAGTTGAAAACTACCGGAAGCGGTTAATTATTCCGCCGAGATTGCAGTGGTACTAGCTTATAAAAATTCGCTTTTAACACACCAACCACTCTAGGCTTCCTTTTTTATTCGCGTTAATTGAATAAAGATGAAGGAAGCTTGAAGGAGTAATTTTTATAAGGACCTAAGAGGGTGTTGCAACTTATTTTAATGTTAGATAGCTCGTTGACGTTACTCTACAAAAGGTTATTTATATTTGTTTATAAAGTAGGTAGCATAAGTTAATTAAACTGGTTGTACGATATAATTTGTTTAAAAAAGTAAAAGCCATCAAGTGCTATCAGGCGTTCAGAGTATAGCTTTCAAAATTCGGCGTTCTTTGTAAATTGTTGCAAAGTTGCAAATTTCTAAAAGCAAACACATGCTTGCCGAAAGTTCTCAGAACTACTTAATATCTGTTGAAAATAATGTGGCTTCTGCAAGCTCTGCCATTTAGAAATAATGGGACGCAATTTATTTTACTGGTCTTTAATTCTAACTTTTTATTATTGCTAGTAATGCTAGTGACAAGTTTTCTAGTGAAAATATTATTTTCCTTACTATATCACATGTGATCTGATTTAAAGACTTTTTAAATAATGACAAAATAATATGGCTCTCTGGCTCGAAGACACAACTGTTTTGTTTTTAATCTTTAGTTTTAAACAGCGTTAAAAGTTTTACTAGTTCGCTAATTAAAAAAAATGTATTTTGATTAATTAATTAATAATGTTTCCAATGGCGAATACTTAATTAAATGACTTGTATATTATCTTTTCTGTTGCCCAAATAACTATTTTAATGCTGTAAACTAGAAAATAAATACATGTACATCACTCACAAAGGTAAAAATATTAAACAGCATTTAATGTGCTAAGTAAGCCATTTTAAAATTAAATACTTCTCTATTTACAAAGTTTTAATAATAATAAAAGAGAAAGTGTAGGTACAATATTAAGCTTAAAAACACATAATTTACATAGGCATATATGAGTAAATAGTTCTCTATGAACAGGTCATGGAAAATATTTATTTCGTTTAAAATATGACGACATGTGTGGTAGCACAGAATCTATAATAAACTAACCAGAACAAACCCCACAAGATAAACAGGTGACTAACTTTTTTATTTTATTAACTTAATCTTTCAAGCTTACTCAATAAAAAAATAATTGCGACACAATTACAAAATATTTTGTTAAAAAGCACAAAAAACACATACGTGCAGGTGTAACCACGGTCTACCGTGGGTATACCCACGGTAGACCTGCACAGTTTTTTATTCAGGTAGACCTGAGCGTGTGTGGGCAAAACTGTGCAGTTTTTTAACCCGTTCAGGCGACCTGAGAAAAATCAAAAATATCCTATTTGTACCGGCCACAGACACGCAGGTCGACCGTAGAAGTCGTAAAGTTTTTTTAACCTGTTTATTTTAAAAGGCGACCGAAGCCGGCATCCTTTGTAAACTCGAGGGTGAACTGGTTTATTTGTAATTGAAAAAATACATAGTAATTGATTATGGCAACAGAATTTTTTAAACAATGCAAAACATTTTGGGTTGTTTTTTTTTAAATTTTTTAAAAGAATAAACTATAGGTAAACTCCATTTATGAATTTAATGATTATAAATATAATTTAAATGTATAAAAATACCAAAATTAAATAAATAATATACAAGGTGTCCCATTAAAAAAAAAAAGCTGTGTGTGTATGACTATGGTTACCATGATATTCTTTAGTCAAGAATTAAAATGAGACAAATAACTTGTTTTCATTAATGCATTTATTGATATTTCGACGCTTGCTACATTTTCAAACCGAAATTTAGCAAGCTTCAGACTGAAGTCAAATGTCAATAATACAGTGCTGAAAATATTTGTTTTTTTTAATTTGAAATGTACTATCAGAAAGTAACGGACAACTTAATTCAGTAACTCTTTAATCAATATCGAAACACCTTTATTTCTGATATGTTAAGCGGGAGGGGGACCACTATTTTAAACCTAAATGTTTTCCTAAAAAATGGTTTATAAAAACAAAACGTAAACATAATTAATATGCACAATGTGTCACCTTAATTCTTTAGACTGTCTTCTTACCACGCATTGGCAAAAATGGACGGAGGTAAACGGGGCGCGAAAAATCTCTTTACCTGCACGCCTGTAAGGTTACGTTTATATCATAGGTAAATGGGGCGCCAGCCCTTCCCGAGAGGGGTGTGGGTCAGGCAGGTAAGAATTCCTATAATTGACACTAATAATTTGTATACCACTTAGTCAGTTCAGTTCTCATTGTAATAGTGAATTGATGTGCGAAAAGATTTCCACTCAAGATTTTAATAGTGAGAAAATGTCGGTATCAGTAATTGAAAGTGTGAGTGGAAAAGATTTAATAGCCTACAAAAATTTTACATTTTCAAAAGACAGTAAACAAAAGAATGTAAATATTTTTTGATGCAATAAATGTTTCGTAATTAATAATTTTTTTAAAAATAGACCAACATTTTTATTTCGATACCTTTACTTTAAAGAAAACATTTGCGCCCCGTTTACCTATACGATTTTATCGACCCCAAGATCCCTGCGCCCCATTTACCTGTTCAATAAAACTTTTGCGAAGGTCTTGCGCCCTGTTTACCACCGACGGCAAAAATTACCCATAGAAGTGGAGCTACGTGACATGTAAACGTTTTATATATTTATTATTATATTAGTACCTGGACTTTTTACAATGGGCCGTTATCAAAACCAGTGTAGCCCCTTTATTATACTGCGCCGCTTTTTCCTACTAGCAGCGCAAAACGGCGCCGACCGGAGGGTGAATCACATTTTGGACTCTACGTGGACTTGATAACTTTTATGATTTTTATTAGTTGATTTCAACGAAATTTCATGTTATTGCCATAAACGACAACCTTTAGTTGTTGTTTAGTCTCTGTGTGGGGTGGTTGTCATTTTTCACAGCACACAGTCAACGCAAGTTAAAAGAATGTCTGGTCTGAACCAAAAAAAATCATTGAAGAATTTATTGAAATGTATAAATCTTATCCATGTCTATGGCAAATCAAAAACAAGGATTGCCATGACCGAAATAAACGGGAAGCTGCTTATCAAGAACTTGTTAAAAAAATTAAAGGTTG
Source organism: Listronotus bonariensis (assembly GCA_014170235.1). NCBI lineage: Eukaryota > Metazoa > Arthropoda > Insecta > Coleoptera > Curculionidae > Listronotus > Listronotus bonariensis. Next base: position 36,140 of record JACEGR010007462.1, read on the forward strand.
TTTTGTAAGATAATAAAATTGAAAGTTGAGATTATACTCCCAACTCGGACCTATACTTAAAAAGGTAAAAGTTGTTTTATTTTTAATTTATTTTTTTACCATAACTTTTAGCCAACCAATAGCGGTTTTTTGTTTCAAATATATAAAAAGTGTTTAAACGACAACAGATGGGGAAAGGTCGCTTCTTATTCGGATCTTTGACTAATTGCATATCACTATGTGAAAGTAATAACAGATTTTAAAGAAAATGATATGATATACAGGGTGGTTCAAAATCGCAAAAAAAATGAAAAATATATTTGGAAACAACTTAATACAAAAACATTAAAAAGTAAGTTTTATACATTTTTTTATCATTTATGATTACTCGGGAAAATTAAGTGTTAACTAAAATAAGCTTCACATATGCAAACATTATTAGGTTAAGTTGCATGTAAATATTATCCAAAGGGTAACGATTTACTTAACAAAAAATTAAAATTTCTATTACGTAATAGTATTTAAATAAGTAAGTAAGTAAGTATTTAAATAAATTTTTTTATATTGGCAAAATACCATTTTCGTAATTTTGGATCTCCCTGTATATCATAAGGCGGTTCTTTTTTACGCTTTTATTTTAAAAATCTCTTTTCTTTCTACGTAATTGTAAAAATATTTTTTATTTGTTCTTTTTACGTTAACCTTAAGTTATTCCAGAAACCATAATCAATGGAAATAAATTATTTTTAACTTTTTAATTACGATTTTTTTATTTTTAATTATTATTAATTACTATTAGAATAGTAGGTATCAAAAATATATTCTTTTTTTTTTCAAAGTTATATTTCGCAATTTTAAACCACCTTGTATATCCTGCAGCGATTTTTTTCTTTTCTTCAACACCGATATTTTCTTATTTAAAATATATCTTGTTTTATATATATATATATATATATATATATATATATATATATATATATATATATATATATATATATATATATACTTTGTTTTATGATTCTTTGACCAAAAATTATAAATTTATAAGAGTAATTTTTCTTGGATTTAGGTCAGTTAAATAAATATTAAAATGGATAAATTGTCATGTTTTTTATTTATTTTTTAGGCAAAATTTGACTTTTTAACAAAAATAAAATATGACATTTTAACCATTTTAATATTTATTTAACTGACCTGAATCCAAGAAAATTACTCTTATATATATATATATATATATATATATATATATATATATATATATATATATATATATATATATATATATAGGTAATGTCGAAGGTCAAAAACGGACTATTAAATTAAATACCGAGTTACACTTTTCTAGAAGATAGTTATCTACAAGTTCCCTATTTACACTTTTTTTCTATTTCAAATATTAACTGAGCTACGGAAGAAAAAAAAGTGGACCAAACGGTTTTTGGAAACATCTAGTAAGCCATGATTATTCTTAACGAAATAAAAAGCGATTTAAACTAAGCACTAAAAAATACAGTTCTTTTCCCATTTATCCATCTCTGTAGCGAAAGCGGTTTTCAAGATCACTGTACTAAACATCGAAAATAGTATACCCTGTATAATACATTTTATCAAAGAAGGAAAGTATTTAAAGGCCTCAATAAGAAATATTTTATTCTTAAAAAAAAATCATAAAAAACAATAAAATAAAACGAAACTATTTACATATATTGTGGCACAGCAATACCGTATTTGTCATTTAACCTAAACATTTATTTAAATTAGATAATTTTTAATTATTATATCCTTTACCTGTTAAACTTTATTATTCATTAAAAAGAAATCTGTTTACGGCCGACCGAAGGAAAAAACTGTGCAGTTAAACCTGATTGCCCCACACACGCTCAGGTCTCAGGTCTACCCGAGTAGTGTTTCGGCCGACCGGAGAAAAAAAACTGTGCAGTTAAAAGTGTACAGTTATACCTGATTGCCCCACACACGCTCAGGTCTACCTGAATAAAAAACTGTACAGGTCTACCGTGGGTATACCCACGGTAGACCGTGGTTACACCTGCACGTCTGTGCCCTCCCTAACCACACAACATTAAGGTACTAACACAACATTTACATTTTCAGATATGGTATTAATATTTATGTGTAAACTAGAGCACGTTTGCTACACTACTTTAAATTTCTGCCTTTAAAAATAATGTATTACCGATAACTATAATTGCCTCATCATGAATTTAGTTTCACTCAACCACTTGAATGCAATTATCTTGAAAAGGGTTGATCAGAGACATTCTTACAAGATATAGCTTTTTGTGTAGAAAGCATAGTAAAGTTCTCTAGTTTACTCAGATGATACATACAGAGTACAGACTAACACAAAAAGTTGGGACGGTTTAGAGAAATTTAAAGTAATGTAGGTAACGCCTTCTAGTTAACAGATTAAAAATAATATCAGATCTAAATAGGTCATGTCAAAAAAACCCTAGATACCAGATTTTATTTAAAAAGTCAGAATATATCAAATATTATGGAAATTATTATTTTTTTTACTCTGACACCCACTATCTTCCTTATCGACTTTTAAATATTAATATTTTGACATAGAAAATTTGTAGTTTTTCTGTGTATCATTAATTAGCGGACACCCAGTATAAAATATCCATCTTTTAAGAATTTCAAATAAGTTTCCTATAAAACTAGTTTTTTTTCATTCATTTAATTGAAAATGATAATAATGTAGGGATGTCAGATGTCCGGTTTTCGACTCCGGTTTTTCTGATGTCTGTCCGGTCGGGAAAATCCTAATAAACCGGACAACAGAATGTCCGGTTTTTTGTTTGACTTTAATAAATAATGCTATTTAAGAAGAAATGTTATTTTGTTTATAGTGCAACACCCCACGAACTTTAATCAAAATTTCCAAGTGTGAATAATCATCGCCAATCAAAGAAAGGCAACTTTGTAAACATGTATAACAAATTTTGAAATCTGAAAAAACTTGGCAGAAAAACGAAATCCTCTGTCTTTACAGAGTGTTACAGAATGTTTATAAGGTAATTTAAAGGCAGGTTCAACATCAGAAAATATAAAGAAAAGTTCATATAAACATCCATCCGTCCGGCAATACATTGTTTTCCGGATACAGGGTGTTAACCTTTAAAAATAATCGTGTTTTGTTAATACTTTAAATAACCCTAATCTAATTTTAATAAATTTTGGCTAGATCTAAGTTGATTAAATTTACCCAATTCAGTGGCGTCTTGAGTGGTCTCTCAACGATTCATTAGTTTAAATTTAAATGTATTTTTTTAGTGATGTGGTTAATTTTATATAATTATTACCTCCTGTATTCAGTCCAGGGGTATGCAAATAAGTAAATTTTATTATTCTAAAAATTTACTACATGCTTAGTTTAAATAAAATAACAAACTTGCACTAAAGTCAGTGCCGCACATTTTTTGCGAGAAATATTTGTTTAAGTACTGCTTGGAACGTCACTAGGCTAAATAAATGGAATCAAGTTACGGCAAAATTAGCTTTTTAATGCTACAATTAACACTGCTTAATTTATTTAAAACTGAATTAGGGATATTTTAGATAATAAAAAAACGATTTTTTTTACTGTATCTGGAAAACAATGCCTTTTTTCATATTTTTAGTAGTTTAATCATATTGTGGGTTCAGAACTACAACACGGTAACTCAAACTTTTGAACTTTTGAGATACCTACATAAGCATATTGTTGAAGTGGACATCCTTTCAGTGGTAGAACTAGGTAACTGAGAAACTGATTTTATACACAGTATTGGACAGAACCATACGGCGGTTTTTCAAGAAGACCCCTACAGCTTCTGGTAAACAAATTTAAACATTAATTATGTTAAAAGTGCTGTTTTAGGGTTACCTAGTTCTACTACTAAACCCACAATATACAATACCTATAAATTTTATCGATAAAACTACCCACCAATATTTTGAGCCCGATTTTTCTTGGAAAATAGTTAAATGTACAATAATTAAATAAAAAGACCTGCAGCGGTCGAGGGTTTTTATTTTAAAATCAAGAAATCGAGTCTGTGAAGCAGTCCAGGGGTTATTCAAAATTATCGTCCATGAAACTATTTGACCAGCCAATCTTGCAAAAAATATTTGGGTAGTGTAATAAATTTAAATTTGTAGGTTGAGTGGTATACGGCTGGATTATTTCCTCAAACACTTCCATTAAAGATACAACAATTTAAGCCAACAACACAGAGACTAGTTTGGATACAGAAATTTATTCGCTTTTAAACAGCACATGTGGTTTAATCACTTATCTAAACAAAATTTATTCAAAAATGGTAGTTTCTGATTAGTCTATTTTCTAATGAAGAAAATAATCATTAAATTTTCTTTCCAACATTCTGTAATGCCTTATATGTAGCGTTTAAAATAACCTTTTTTTAATTAAAATTAATTTTAAAAAAAAAACAATATAAAAATTTATTTGTTTTTTTTTTATGTCCGGTTTTTTCTGCAGCACATATGGCAACCTTTATGGTAATTATGTAAAAACCGGGGGATATACGGGGTTTTTGAAAGAATTTTTAGTCGGAAATGTTTAGTTTCCGAGATATCCATCATCAAAGTTGGTATTTGAACTAACCTCATTTTGCACAGAGATTTTAAGTTAAAGTGGCCCACAATATTTGATTTTCACCTTTTAAAACCCCGTTTTTCTATGTTTTTTTTTCTTTCAGATTCGTGATCAGCTCCCCAAAAAACCTCCATATAGGTAACAAATTTGGTCAAAATCGGAGTTCGGCCGGTTTCTACATAATTAAGGTAAATGACCAGTCATTGCCTCTACAAGAAAGTTAAAGCTAGAATCCATGTAAGTGCAAAAAACCAGTAATTGCCACTAAAATTTTCAAAATACTAATTATTGCCACCCAGTCATTGCCACAAGTAAATAACAACATTTTATTGAAAAAACATGTTTATTAGTAAAAATTCAAATAGTAATAGTAACCAGGACATTATGTAAAATATATATGTAGGTGTTGACAAAAATAAAATCAAAAGAAACTCGAAAAAGACATTAACTTTTCTTCCACTGATTTTTAGGCCTCAAATACATCCACTGGTGAAGCAAATTCATAGCAAATACGTTCACCACTGTCATAGGTGTGGGTAACAGGTCTAAAATGTGATTTTTCTTAACGAAAGAAATATCTTTTTCACCACAAACAAAAATATATTTTTTTAACTGTATCTAAAAGCTGTTCTTTTGAAACCGGAAAATGCCTCTCTGATAATTGTAAAATCCATTTAACTAATATTAATTCCTCTTCGTTACTTAAGATTGTGGAAGGACCCATAGAACAAACTAGTGGTGATTTTCCATCTTTCTTATGTCTCAAAGTACTACGAGGAACGCCAGGATTTTTGCTGCAGTAGCTGCTGGGATTCCCTTTTAACATCTTCTAGAGCTTTTAACATTTGCTCTTTGGTATAATTCCTTTTCGGCGCCATTTCTGGAATGAAAGAAAAAATGAATTTAATACCTGATATCAATGTAACCTATGATTGTCACTCTCGAACTAATAATTGCCACCAGTGGCAATAATTGGTTAGAAGTTTTTGCAATAAAACAAATTGCGGCAACATCGTAATTTTAAATGGTTTATTTCCACACTCTGATGAATAAAAAATAATCCAAACCAATAATGGTCATTTGTGGCAATGACTGGTATATTAAAAAATTTTGCAACCAGTGTTTGCCAGGTTTATTTTTTAGAAACTTATAACCTTAAATGTTATTTAAAGAGTAAACACTTTTATTTTAGAGTATTTAAAATACCATTGTGCATTAAGAACTATAAAAACAATAATTTTAAAGAATAAATTTAAAAAAAAGAAAAATGTACTTACCTTAATGTTTTCATAAGAAATCACACAAAACAGGGAGTAATCTTAACACAACATTACTTCAAGCTGTATAGAGCAAAAATGGCATTGGCTTGAATATAGTGCAATAGTACATAGTTACCAAATATATCAAGGTATTAGTATTTGCAACAAATGTAATTTGATTTCAAGTGGTTTTCTTATTTTTAAGGGATTTATGATTTAGTGGCAATAGATGGTAGAGTGGCAAAGATTGGTTGTTTACCTTAACCCTTTTATAATATTTTTCATCCATTTCCAATGCCATAAACAAAGTTATTATTTAACCAGATAGGAACTTAAAGAACTGGGAGTTTGTGAATTATTCTATTATAAAATGTTTAAATATATATTTAATTAAAACAATATGTCTAAGTGTAAATATATAACTATTGAAAAAATGTTACTAAAATAAACATAGTTACTGTGATCAGTTACGGAATCCAAATATCCAACATTTACTTTTTACCTGGTTCATTCCTGCATTTACAAAAGGAACAGTTGGATCACAAAACGGTACCACTGGACTCGACTTAACAAAGGCATGATCCTTTTTCTTTATAAAGTAATCTAAAAACTTCTGTCTAATAGCTTTTGAAGAAATATCCTTGTGAATGTATTTACTAATGCCACGAGTTATAAGGTAACTTTTTAAATTACGGTTGGAGTATATTAATCTTGGGTAATTTTGAGGAACCATTCTTTATTTTGGGAATTTGTTACAGTAATTTTGGCTTTTTTTTTGTAGAATTTAAAAATGTAAAACTCTAACCTACATTTTTAAAATATTTTGAGCAGTATAGTGATGGTGATCTGAGATCGATTTATCGAAAAAATCGATTTTTCTGGCCAAAAACATCGATTTTGAAGAAAAAAACGTTTTTGCGCTTACCTACTTCAAGTAAATATATTTTTTTTTTTTTGGTAAGTACTAAGCAGGTGCTTTCTATGTTTTCGCGAGTTGCTCGTGTTGAAATTAAAACACGAGGAAAAGTAAATACGTTTAAAGAATTTTATTAAGAAATAAACTGACACAAAACTGATTATATAAAAGCTTTATGTGAGGCCCTCGGCCAAACCTAATATGGAACCCCTTGCGTGGCACAAAAATTACAGAACACCCTACATAATTTCGTGCCGTACTCAATAATGATTTTCACTACAATCAGTACAATAAATAAAATGCATTTTTACTTTAAAACAGTTTAATCAAACAAAATTAATTTCGGTAATTTTCTAAAAACTGTCCGCAACCCCGATTTTAACCAAATTTGGTATACGGTGGTTTTTGGGGCGCTGATCACGAATATGAAAGAATTTTTCGTCGGAAACGTTTCGTTTCCGAGATATCTATCATCAGAGTTGGTATTTGAACTAACCTCAATATTTTTACTATGTTCCCCCTTCTTTTGCATACAATTGTTGATTTTCGGTTAAACTGGTTTCACCTTTAAAAACCTCATTTTTCTACGTATTTTACAGTTTTTTTTTTAATTAAAATCCTTAGCTTTTAAATATTGTAGGCCACTTTAGCTTTAAATTAAGAATTGTGTACAAAAAGAATATTGTGGAAATAATGTTTTTCAAATGCCAACTTTGATGATGTATATCTCGGAAACAAAACGTTTCCGACTAAAAATCCTTTAGATTCGTGATCAGCGCTCCAAAACCCCGTATATTAAATTTGGTCAAAATCGGAGTTGCGGACAGTTTCTAGACAATTATTACCTTAACTTCTTACAAATATATGCTGTTGTAAGCTTAATACTGCAAAACTTCAATTAAATTATCAGCTTACTGGTCAGTTTTGTGCTGGTCTTAGCAACTTCATTGATAATTATATCTTTGTCTAAATATTGAAACAAGTTACTATATCTTCGTTCATAAAAAGAGATAAGATATTATGCATGTATTCCTGTGATTTAAAGTTGATCTCTATCGGGTTTTTTAATTTTCAGCTTTGAAAATGCTCTCCTCGAAGGTCACGTGTACATGGTATTGTGAACCTAAATTTGTAAAATATACTAAACGGCTGTTTAGTAAGTCGGAATTATACAGGAAGTGAAGACTTCAATTCCCAATGCGTGGAAAGGAGACGATATAAAGCAAGAACAAAGCAAGACTTGTGTCATCCTCAGTGGCGTAGTCATCCAAGTTAAGGGGTCCTAAATGCTAATGATTATTAATTATCGGAACAGTGGCGTAGCATGGAGAAATATAGGCGTGGGCGACAATTAGCGAGGCCCCTTTTCTTTGATAAAAAGCATTTTCTTGGCTGGAATACTTTTTTCTGGAAGGTGGGGCACCTAGCAACACATGAGGGGCGCGCGCCTGGCACTGGCAAAAAAAAGGTCCTCACGTTTAAAAACCAATCAAACACCTTGTATACTTTGAGAATACATTCATACTTATAATTGATTTGGGCAACTAATTTAATTTTCCCAAACTTCTCCATTTCCCCCTGAATTCAATGCTACACTAAACGTCAACTGGACGCATCGAGCTGGCTCGATGTGTATATCTATTTAAATAAAGACTAGCACATTTCGCTGCCTATCCTCTAAATTTTTCTGCCTGTTATCGCGCAACTTAAGAGAAAAAGCTAGTGCCGCCATTGCCCATAAAATTATTATAGGGTGTAACTAGTTTTAAGAAGATGGTTAAGGAAAGTTTGTACAGTTTCCAATTTAGGTCAAAATGTGGCGATATAACTTAAAAAGTAGAAAATTTGGAAAAAACATGACCTACTTGATCATTCGCATTTTCACGATCGCTCGTATCGTGTGGAGATTTATTATAGGATGCGAGCTATCGTTAAAGATGCGAATCGTCAAGAATAGCGCTGGTTCGTGTTTAGCGAACAAGAAACTATCCCTACACTACCAAATTTCAGTACGCATTACTGTATCAAAATTATAAAAAAACAAACATCAACAAAAAGCAAGCTTTATTAATAAGTGAAAAAGGTATCAGGGCACCTATATTTAACAATCCGTTTATACAAAACCTTAACCATAAATTAAAAAAGGCTGCAACACTGAAGTTAAAAATAAAAATATTGTCGGGGAGCAAATTTAAGATGTTTTTAGTAATAATTAAGATAATTAAAATAAATAAATAAAATAAAGAAATTAGCTTTATGTAAAAAACTATAATTGCTTTCCTTGTTCTGCTTTATACAAAACCATTATATTCAAAAACACAATATTTAGGGTCATGTTAAGTTTGACAACTGTATCGGCATTATTTTAAAAGCTTATTTAAATTTTAAATAAATGGTGCAACATCAAAAATAGTTTACCCCAGTTTCTGACTGGATTTTCCAAATATAAATAAATAAATACTTGCACATGCCAATTTTGTTCTGTACTGTTCTATTTTGACCTTAAATAGTATATTCTGATATAAATGCTTTCAAATGGGTTTTCTGCAATAAATTAAAAACTTTATCTATAGTCAACATTTTTTTAAATTAGAATTATTATGTTAGCATAGTTGTGACAAAAAAGCTTTATTCAGGCGTTAAATAAAATTTATTTTGTATTCATGAAACAATTAATAGACCGAATACCTAATTATATTTTAAATAGTACACAAAAAAGAGTATATTCACTCTGGATAAAAAAAAAATCAATACAACACAATAAAAAATAAATTGACATCCATGCATCTTTATTTATGAAATTGAGGCAAAACTTGGGGCAAAATATTTCCAGTGGACTAAAGTATTTTTGAAACTGGCTTTTATGGAATTGTCATTCAAGATTGATTTATAAGTTTATTATCCTGTTCAAGTTTGTGCAGTTGTCAAATTTGTATTACCCATATAAGGAGAAAAAATAAATAAAAATCAGTCTTGATTTAATTGTCAGACACGTTTCTTGAAATTTCTACAGTATCTCCACTTTCATTAAGATCCGTAATTTTGGCAGTGCTTTGATAATCATCAACTTCCATTTTAGTATCCTCAGTTTGCAATTCATTATCTGATACCTTTTCAATCCCTGAAGTTTTTGTGGTATCAGGAGAATCACTTCTGGGTTCTTCAATCAGGGGCCTAGTGTCTGAATCGGAATCAGTCCCTGAATTCTTTTCAGAATCGGAAGATTCAGTACGACTCGACATCTTTGCCGGAGTGAGTGGAGAATCAAATTTTGGTCCTATAGGCTTTTTTTTCCGAGCTGGATTAAAATGAGAACAGTAACAGCAACGAAATGAGAGATATTCAAATTCTTCTTTTAAAGCCATACCTAAAAAAAATCAGACTTTTATAACTGATATTTTTTTTTAGTGAAATCCATAGCAATAATATAGCTTCGAGGACAGGTATAAGTTACCAAAAGCAAAATTTTAAACAAAAAAACCTGAAGGTGGTTTACTAGGGGCGATTTGAAATTACAAATAAAAACATGTTTTATTATAAGTTGCACATTGCATATACAAAATGTATCTAAAATTTTCATTAGAACCAAAGATATACAGTGTGTCCAAGATAAGGATCCTAAGTACGGGAATCTCAGTACCTATTGGTGATACAGCTTGGGTTAAATTAGGAAATGGTTGTGTTTTTTAATGCCTATTTACATGCCATTTAAAAACTTGAAAAATTTTCATGGGCTGCTGAGATATTTGGCAAAAACGAAAATTTGACTATATCCATTTGAATTTTTTCTGACTTTATTTGAAGAAATATGAAAAAACTATAACACTTTTTCATTGGCACTTTTTAGCTACTACAAGATGGTATTTTTAGATTTTATATCCGACGTTTCGTTTTCTTACATGGCTCGAAAAAAGTACATCCTGTATCTGATCCTATTTTTATTACAAATTTTACGATGCATCACATGTCATATTTTAAATTTAAGTTAAAAGAAAAATTGCATTTTTTCTATTTTTTTACAGGCATTTTTAAGTAGGCCTTGCAAACAAATGCTTGACGTTAATACCTGTTACCGTATCTGTAACATAATTTAATATCATGATAAAATAGTAATTGTCGTTATTACCCTGTTTGTCGAGTTGTTGAGCAATTGTTCTTATTGTTACTGTTGTCTTTATTATTATTTATTGGTGAGTAGTTAATATCTATTGTGTTATTATCGTCGAATATGCCGGGTGGCCATTATAGCTATAAAGAAAAGTTTGACATGCTAACGTGCTATATTTTGTGCCACACAAAGAGTGTAAATACAGCAGCAATGTATCTTTATACATATCCAGAAAAAAAAACAGCCATGTAATTCCATTTTCTTACAGCTGGCTTGAAATTTAAAAAGCCAGTTTTATCTAGAAAAAAGGAATCTTTAGAAGAAACCCAAAATAATGTTTTACAAGCATTTAATAAGAACCCTGAGATATCAACTTGGTGAATTAAACAAAATTACCCCTTTAAATTTAGGATTTGCCAAGGACTTAAACCGGGAGATTTCGAACGGCGCCGATATTTTTGCGAGTGGTATACACGCACGTGTGAAGAAAATTTAAATTTTTCTTGAAAAAAATATGGTTCAAAGAAAATATGGTCACTAATCATGGTATCTTCAACCGTCGCAATACGCATTACTAGACTCAACAAAATCCGCGGGTTAAGAAACTATCGAAACATCAAGAACGTTTTGGGTTTAATATGTGGTGTCGAATTTTAGAAACTAAAATACTAGGTCCATTTATTTACCATAATTCATTAACTGCAGAAATGTTACCTTCATTTATTTTTGCGGCACAAAATGTAGCACCTTAGCATGTCAAACTTTTCATTATGGCCATCCAGCATATTCGACCATAATAATTTATTTATTTATTTTATTTACAAACTCAACAGATAACAAAATCCGATTACAGAGTAGGTAGGTAGAATTCTTACATGCTATTTTAAAGACTATTCATTATTATATAAATGTAGTGTTAATATATGTTTCAACGTATTCTTATTTACATGAAAAATGTCACATTCTTGTCTCATCTCATTTACATATCTACACATAACATTGATGGGCGCATTCATACAATACTTTGTTCGTAGTGGATCTAAATAAAAAGTAAGAGGATTTCTAGTTCTGTGCGCTGGCACATGGAACTTAAGTTTTGAAGTTAGAGTTATGTCATCTATGTCATTATGTAGTAATTTATGTAAAAACATCACAGAACTAAAAACTCTACGCTTTTCCAGGCTATATAACTTATATTTTTCTCTAAGTGCTGTCTTAGAAATATCAATATCATATATTCCAGTTTCCTTAAAATACAGATACCTTAAAAATTTATTTTGAACTTTTTCAATTGTATATTTATGATTTTCATACATAGGACTCCAAATTAATGCCGCATATTCCAACCCACTTCTCACATATGCTACATAGAGTTTTCTTAGACAATGTGTGTTTTTAAAATATCTACAATTTCTTACTATAAACCCGTACATTCTATAAGCCTTATCCGAGACATTTTGAATATGGTTCTTAAATGTTAACTGTGCATCGAATGTAACACCTAGATCTCGCATTTCATCAACCTTAGCCAATACTGTGTCATCCATTTTATATTGAAAAGTTTTTTACGTGTATAACTAACAGTACAACATTTGCTGACATTGAAATTTAATTTATTTTCCTTAGACCAAAGAAATATCCGGTTTAGATCTTGCTGGAGTAAAAGGCAGTCATTTTTATCTTTAATTTTTGAAAACAATTTCAAGTCGTCCGCAAACATCAGAACATTTACATTTTTTACAGTGTCCATTAAGCTATTAATAAATAAAACAAACAGTAAAGGCCCAAGATTCGAACCCTGGGGGACTCCTGAGGTAGCCAAATATGGCTCCGAAGAGTAACCCTTTACTACAACTCTCTGTCTACGATTAGTTAAATATGATTTTATAAGAGCAACAAGATGTGGATGGAAACCAAACTCACGAGACAATTTATTTAATAGCACTGTATGAGATACTTGGTCAAAAGCCTTAGCAAAGTCCGTATAGACTACATCAACCTGTAATTTGTTGTCTAGTTGTTCAGATATATATTGAGTTATATTGCACAGATTGGTGACTGTAGACCTATCCCGAACAAAGCCGTGTTGAAAAAT
>JACEGR010007463.1:0-49100 GCA_014170235.1 Listronotus bonariensis
ATATGATGGGTCACTGGAACACACAGCTAAATCTTAGGAACGGAGATGAAACAATAACAACTGAAAATATTCAAATTAAACAAGGCATTTTCCAAGGAGACTCTCTGAGCCCTCTGTGGTTCTGCCTGGCTCTCAACCCCCTCTCCCATATGCTTAATGCAAGTAGGCATGGATTTGCCATTAAAGATAACAGGGAAACCCTATATAACATTACACACCTAATGTACATGGATGATATTAAAATCTATGCTGGGACGTCAGCACATATCAACTCATTGTTGCAGACAATAGAAATATTTTCACGCGACATAAAAATGAGCTTCGGTGTCGATAAATGCAAAACTCAAACAGTTATCAAAGGGAAGCACACCACAAATGACTTTATACTAAAAGACGGTAGTCTTATTCGATCTATGGATGAGGGAGAAACCTATAAATACTTGGGCGTATATCAGTCAGCCCGTACAGAGCACAGCAGGATGAAGGAGAACCTTCAGAAAGAATATATTAACCGTCTAAGAGAGATTCTAAGAACTAAACTTAATGCTAAGAACATGATTAAAGCAGTTAATACATATGCTATTCCGGTCTTAACGTACTCTTTTGGTGTAATTAGATGGACAAGGACGGATATAGAAGATATTGAGAGGAAGACCAGAACAACTCTCACGAAATTTCGAGCACATCACCCACAATCGGCTATTGAAAGACTTACCCTTTCCAGAACCAAGGGAGGCAGAGGACTTACTGATCTTGCTTTTCTTATCAAAAAGCAAGTAGCAGATCTTCAAAAATACTTTTTACTAAAAGCGAAACCTCCCTTCTTCATCGAGCAATCATGCGAGCGGACTACAACTACACCCTTTTAAATCTTTGCAATGTTAACGCAGAACCTAATGTTACATCAAAAGCAGATCATACAGCCACTAAAATCAACACATGGAAAGAAAAGGCCCTACATGGAAGGTATCCTCACGACCTTAATGCCGAAAATGTCGATTATGAAAAGTCGAACTATTGGTTGACTCGAGGGGATCTATTTCCTGAAACTGAGGGCTTCATAATAGCTATACAGGATCAAGTGATAGCTACAAGAAACTATCTTAAGTTGATTACAAAAGATCCGAAAATAAAAGACGACCGTTGTAGAAAATGCCTGAGCCTTCCGGAGACAATCCAACATATAACAGCAGGATGTATATCTTTATCATCTACTGAATATCTGCACAGGCATAACTGTGTGGCAAAAATAATCCACGTTGTCGGTTTCTGGTTTGTAATGATAGTGGTAATACATGCTGCTCCAAAATTATTGGTTAACATTCTACTAGGTCCCTTAACATAACAAAAAGTTGTTTAATTTTTAACTTTGCCTATACGTTTTATATCCACAGATTTTTTAAATTCGTTATCTTTTTTCAATAGTGTTATATACAGAGTGGGTCTGTGCTTTGTATATTACACCTAGTTTTTTTATATTTTCACTAGACTTCTAATTACAAAATATATTTAATGTTTAATATTGATGAACTGTCGTTTTTTTTGGTTGTTATTATTAAATATGTGAATCCTTATTAAACAATTTTTTCAATTTTTTTCCAGGAACAGGAAAAATAATTTAGAACCCAAGGTTTTTAATGGTTTATATACGTTGTTTATTTATACTTCAATATTTATCCGAGTATTTATCTATTTAAAATTTAAATATACAGAGAGGTATTAGTTAGTCCGTCGTCCTCCTTCTAACTTTTGAGCCGTTTAGTATATTTTTGATTGATATAATTGCTTAAATATCATAATATTTAGATGGCAATATATCCTAAAGTAATAAATTTATATATGATTGATATGTCATTTTCGTTAAGCTGTTTTAGGATTTTTCAATGGTGATATACAGGTTATTTCATTAAAAAACATATCACACCCTGTATATTATTCCATGTTTGCACTTCAGCCTATTGGCTTATTGTGCACCCCTTTCTTGTTACAGAAGTCCACTGCCCTTTATCAGGTCTAGTAGATTTCTGCCAGGATGATCATGCGGGAGAGGGTTCCCACTATGTATGTTCCCACAAAGACTGTCTCTTTTGCGTGTCAGTACACTGCAGTTGTATATTATGTGTGAGGCTGTTTCGTCTTCTTCCCCGCAAAGCCTGCATGTTATGGGTCCATTGTAAATTGTAAAAGTGTTTCCTTAGATGACAGTGTCCTGTCAAAAGTCGTACTACTTGACTTAACTAAGTGCGCTCTAGCTGGAGGACTTCAGTTTTTAGATCCTTGGCAGGATCGCCTAATGTCTCCTTCGCATGTCTTTGTCCAGGTGATGGATGCCAGCGAGCGAGATGTTGTTGTTGAGACCATCTGCTTATCGTTGTTTTTATCACCTTTTTAGACAGTCCTAGTACTGGATCTGGACCGTTAAACCTTCCCAGATGACCCTGCTCTTGCTAGTTCATTGCCTTCTATTCCCGAGTGTCCAGAAACCCACAGAATTTCTATCCTGTTGTTCCTGGCGGCGAGCTCCTTGATGTTGTTTAGGTACTCCATCGTGATTTTGAACGTTACACGATGGGCATCCAAGGCTTTTAGAGCAGCCTGGCTGTCTGAGAGAATGTGAATGGTGTGGTTGTGATACTGTTCTCATATTCTATAGAACACATGCTAGAATAGCATATATCTCAGCCTGGAATACAGTGGCTGGCCTTCCTAATAAAAGGCTAAAAGTCGCTTTATGCCTTGCCCAAAATACACCAGCACCCACTCCATGATCGGCGTACCAAACAAAGCCTCTGTCTAACGGTGGAGGTGTTTCATTTGTCCATTTGTCAGGATTGCAGCTGACCTTATATGGTTTTTCAAAGTTACCCCAGTCATGTGGTCTGATCTCACGTTTACGTACAAGGTTGACGATTCCCGTTACCCTAGTGTGACCGTATCTTCCAAGATGTTGTTTCCACGTCCCAGTGTTTATCATTCTATAGGCGCTGTTTATGACCTCCGTCTTTATAAAGATGTCCAGAGGCGTTAGGCCCAGAATCATTTCCATAGCCATAAAAGGTGTACTTATTAGGGCACCGGTAATGCACCGACAGGTCAGTCTCTGCAGATGATTAAGTCTCGTGACTGTCGTTATTTGCTTTTGTCTACCATACGACAGCGCCGTAGGTCACTATTGACCTGATGATTGTGATGTACAACCACAGCATCATCTTTAATTTAAGTCCCCAGGTTTTCCAGTCATACTCCTGCATCTCATGAGGCACATTTTGGCTTTGTTTAGATCCTTTGTTATCTGTTGATTCCATGTTAATTTAGTGTCCAGGATATCTATAAAAATTCCTAATGCTATTTCTTTGTGGTGTATAGCCGTTTCCACCCCCACTACAAGGTTGTGTGGGGCTGTGCCACAAGATTTGCCTGCTTCATATCCATGTTATCACCATTAAAAATATCTTTTAAAGAGCTTTAGGAAAATACTACATTTATTACATCGAACTATATTAGTGTCGGAATATGACCATCTGAAGACGGTATTTAGGTAATTACCTATTACCGCCATTTTAGAGCATGTAAAGCTACTGACTTTAAATTCTGATGTTATAACGTACTTGTCAAAAGGTTTAAAATGAGCTATCACTCGACCCCCTTTTCCATTAAAAAAAAATTAAAATTGTTACCCTGCCCTTTGGAGCTGTAATTGATATGTCAAATAATGCAAACCTTGGTCATAAATTGTTGTTCTTAGTTTCATGAAAATAAACTGAACGGTTTAGAAGTTAGAAAGGGAGGCGACGGACTTTAGGACCTCACTGTATAATAATAATTAAATATATTCAAATCCAAAAAAATCAAAATAATTTTTGTTTGTTTTTACTTCTTCTCATGGATTATTTATATTACACAGTTATAAGATGTGCTGCTTATTTTATTTTAAAGCAACACACAACATACGTGGTATGCTCCTTTTTATAAAGGGTGGGGATTTTTAACTGTTACAGGGCGCTACGTCAAAAATAGTTTAAAATAATTAGGCCTAATTTAAACCGATTATTGTTTATGGTCTAAATTTCTTGACATGTCAGTAATAAATTGTATGTGTACCCTATTTTTTTATTAACACGCTTTTATTTACTTGGGTTGTAACTATCTATCTATCCATCTGGCTATCTATGTAACGGAATCTTTGAGCCTAATTTTAACCAACTTCCAGCTATTCGATTTCTTTGAAACTTTGCACACTTATTAATGACCCATGACAATGCAATAATCTGCAAACAGTATCCCGTTATCTTGTTTTTGATCGCCAGGAAAAAAATTTCATTATATTATAAAAACAACACCTGGGTTGCCATCTGTTGGCAACATTCCAAACTTTGCTACTCAATTGCGAAGAAATTTTTTAGTGGGTTGCCATCTGTTGGCAACATTTCAAACTTTGCTACTCTTTGCCATCTGTTGGCAACATTCCAAACTTTGCTACTCAATTGCGAAGAAATTTTTAGTGGGTTGCCATCTGTTGGCAACATTTCAAACTTTGCTACTCTTGTTCACTAAAAAATTTTTTCGCCATTTTGTCAAGAGTAGCAAAGTTAATTGATATAACGAACTAAAAATGAAAAATAATTAATAGTTTAAAAAACTAAAAAAACACGCTTTTATATGCAACCGAACTAAAAATTAGAAAATAATTTTTCATTAAAAAAATATTGTCATTTCATAGTAAAAAGCGTGGGGTGCTTAATATATTAAATGTTATAATTATATATATGCACCCCACGCTTTTACTATGAAATGACAATATTTTTTTAATGAAAAATTATTTTCTAATTTTTAGTTCGGTTGCATATAAAAGCGTGTTTTTTAGTTTTTTTAAACTATTAATTATTTAGCTAAACTTGCTAGGCCGACACGGAAAATTAAAATATACAGTAACTTGCAATTTTTGAATACAAAAAACGGGTTTCCATAAAATTAAATTTTACTTGTGTGTATTAAGAAAAATATGAATAAAGTTTTAATACATATTATGTTTAAACTAGGAAAAGGGCTTAAACATACTTCCTTGAAATACGTGTACAGAGTTTTTAAACAATCGAAATGGAGAAATTATTTTACTTTATTATGGCGAAAATCAAACTACCCAAAACGAAATGCCCTTAAAGTTATGTTTAGTGTCTTCTACAAATTCAGGTGTTATTTTATATTTTTAAATATGTTTTATAACATTTTTATTTCTAATAAAATTGTATTTAAAATTATAAAATATTGGTTCCAATTTAATAAATTTATAGTAGAAACGGACTGAACACAGCCATTCTTTTGAATAACATTATAATAATTAAATACCTCCAGTGCACAAATAAAATAAGTTGCTACCAACGCTGTTCAACAGTCCGTATTTTAACACGCACTGTCATTGGCTACGAAGAGCCCTAGACCCTAGACGGGTCTAGAAACACATAGTAAGATGGCGGCCTGTGGTTGACTCTAGACCTTTTGAATCGATCACAGGTGAATCGGTTAGACTTTGAACTTGGTTTGCTATGTATATAATTAGTAAACTAAAGTTGATATAATAATATAGCTTTTTGACAATAAAAATATATAACAATGTTAAGATAAGTAAAAATAACATAGGTTACAATAAAATCGTGTATAGCATATTATACAGTGCACGCCAAATATAACAAGCCACTTATATTTTCGGTATTTGTACAGTTATAAAAATATCAACGTTACTTTTAATATTTTGCAGGATTTTTTTGCCAATTTTTGTTTTTTTAGTTTTACTTATTATTTACCAAAACACACGGTAAAAGGTAAAATGGGAAGAACAATACGGCAATACTTGATCTTAAAGGGTTTTAGATTCGTTTTTTAATGGTCTTCAGTCTTTACTCCTTTAAAGTCGGTTCAGCAGTTTCCGAAAAATTTACTCCAAATACTGGGATCCGTAACAAGAATAAAAGACCGGTACGTTTTTTATAGTTGGAAATAGCAAAATAAAATTTGCAATAGTAGTGGGCATATTACTTCCGGTTTAACCAAATAAATATGACCATAACGTTCCTATTTTAAATAAAATAACCGTTATATTTTTACTAAGTTAATTAAAAAATTACATTTCGAGCAGGGCCGTATTATTCATTAGGCTGACTAGGCTACAGCCTAGGGCGCCATAAAAAAATAGGCGCTAGACAGGGGAGTTTTTGGAATAAAATAGGAAAATTAGCGTAAAAAGGAGAGAATTACTTTTTTTGGTCATCAAATTTTATTTCGGAATGTGAAGTAAGGCGTCTGATACTCAAAATAGGCGCTATGAATAAAAGGACCTTTTTTTTGCTCTTCAATTTTTTTTGGTGGAAAATACGCGCTTTGGAAATTCTAGCCTAGGGCGCCTTAAACAGTTAATACGGCCCTGATTTCGAAAACAATGACCTTGCATTTACTTTTGTGAATTCTATATTAAAAATTAAAAAAATACAGTTTAGTTGTCAAAAAAGGCAAATTTAGTGTATTTGCACACTGCAGTCATTTTCTATTCAAATATACCGAGTATCTCTTTTAAAATAAAAAGTTAAAGTTTTTGGAGTTTACCGAAAGTTATAGAAATCAACTAAATTCTTAAAACGAGGAACATATATGTCATATACATACGTACAAAATTTGATTTTAATATTTTAAACAACAAAAAGTTAATGGGAAGGCCACCGGTTACAAACCCCGAAATTTGGGGAAAATTTTCTTGTAAAGTACTTAATTAATTTAAAAAGAATTAAGACCATTAAAAAGTAAATTGTCACTTTATTGGTCGTGTGGTTTTTAAAAATATATTCTTCAGGATAAGGTACCACTTGCCTCCCCACTCCCTTCCCATTTGATTTTTTCAAAGTTTGTGTTGGTGAGGAAAGGGGATAACCATAAACATGTGAATTTAGACCCATAAATATGTCTGATTAAAAATAAAAATTGATGTGCCCTAGTTTTTTTATAGTTTAAAAAATTCAGAAATTATATGTAGTGTATTTAGTATTTACATTGTCATTATTTTTAAGCATTCTTTATATCATTAAAAATGTAATTAATATCTAAGATGTTTACCAAAAAAACAATTGTAGGTGGTAAACTACCATTATTCGGACGAACTTTTTGTTTCTTAAGTACCTAAAAATAATCTGTTAAATTTAATACTCATACTTAATTAACATCCTGTAAATAACTTCCTAAACTTAAGAATATCTACGATAAAGTTAATTTTCATATTATGAAAAAAAACAAAAACATAGTTTAAAATATATTTACATACATACTTTATCTAACCCATACAAATTAGTTTATTTATAAGTAAAATATTTGCCTTTGAGTATTCTTTTCATAAATTTTTTGCCTACGTTAAGGTATACTTCTCTTGTTAATATTCAAATTAGTTTATTATTATTTTCCAAAAATCGTAAACAAACTTTATAGCTGCTGCCTTAATTGGCATTAAATGGAATTAAAAATGCTTTTCTTTCTAATTGTTAATCTCCTTTTAAATAATTTTTTATACCTATAGTAGTATTTACTACGTTTAGAGCTTAACTTCTTTTATATCAATAGTAGGGTGTCCGTTATTTTCCAAATTGATTTTTTTAGCTATCGCCCCCTAAACGTTTAGTTAATAGCCTAAAAAATTTATCCAATGTTAAAATGCCCTTAATTTCTGTTTTAAACTGTGCCAAAATCATGTTGCTTTTCCCATTTTAATAACATGGGATTTTTTGACTTTTTGCTTTTTTTTTCTCAGATAAAAATAGATGAAAAAATCTACTCATTGTATATTCTGATGAAAAAATATAACGCTCTACAAAAAGGTATCGATTAAGTCACTCCTTTTAGAGTTATTTACGGGAATTTAATAGTAAACCAACATTTTTTAAATAAAACACTCTGTATACTACATTATTAGATATTTTAAAGACCTTTAAGAGTATACCACATTTGATATTTTTATCTCCTCTTTTTAGTTTTGGAAATATGGCCATTCAAATCTAAAAAATAGTAGATATTAATGTCCATTTTATTTTCGACACTTAACTTAGTATGTGCTTATAGCTTAGAGGTAAAGATATAATAAAAATTTAATATAATTTTCAGATTGAAATGGCCATATTTTTTAAATATAAGCAAAAAACATATCAAATGTGGTATTTTCTTAAATCTCTTTAAAATATCTACTTAATGGTGATGTAATGTACAGAGTGTTTTATTTAAAAATGCCGGTTTACTATTAAATTCCCGAGAATAGCCACAACTCAATCTTAACTCAACGTTTGACGGTAAATAACTCTTAAAGGAGTGACTTAATTTTTGTAGAGCATTAAATTTTCCATTAGAATATGCAATAGAAAGATTTTTTTATTTATTTGTGTCTGAGAAAAAAAAATAAAAGAAAAAGTTCAAAAATCCCATGTAATTTAAATGGAAAAAGCCACATGATTTTGGCACGGTTTAAAATAGGAATTAAGAGCATTTTAACATTGGATACATTTTTTAGGATATAAACTAAAAGTTCAGGGGCGATCGCTAAAAAATCGATTTGGGAAATACCGGACATCCTACTATTAACATAAATAAAGGTAAGCTCTAAACGTAGTAAATATTATTTTTTAATAAGATAGCTTAAAATGTCCTAATAAAATTGTATACATGCTATTATAGGTTCTTTTCGATGTCACAGCTTATGAGAATAGACATTATCACAACAATCTTAAAATTACTGTGTTTTTGTATTTAATATATGAAATAAGATTTATGAAATTTAAAAAACGTGTTTACTTTAACAATGTAATAAAAGTTGATATTTAACTTTTGGAAAATAAATCCATGAAATTAAATAGCCCGTCACCTTAAATGCGAAAACAATAATCAGAGAAAAGGAGTTAAAATTTCGTTTAATATCACAAATTCACGATTGTTTTTTTTTAAACATTTAATTAAAATCGTTTTTCTTACCGAAACAGTATTTTTGCAAAGATAATGGATATATAATTTGTTGGAAATAGCACATACTTCTAAACATTAGTATTATCTTTAAAAGTAACACACATTAAATATTAATTACATACATTTAAGCTATAATCTCTGTTAACATATTTTTGTTGTTTAATCCTATAATTTTTCTTTTTTAAAAGGTAAAAAAGTGTTTCTTTTTAGTTTAATAATACTTTAATTTTGAACTTGCAAAATTTGATGATCACAGACGACCTTGGCGCGCCGACCCTGAACAAAACATTCGCGAGCGGTAATTTGCAATTGTTAAAAGGAGAAGGCAACTTGGATTTTATGTTGTTAGTCGCGTAATATTTAGGATTGCGTCATAAAAAACTATTGGTGAATATAAGATGTTTAATGTTTTATA
The DNA here is from genome assembly GCA_014170235.1 of Listronotus bonariensis. Classification (NCBI taxonomy): domain Eukaryota; kingdom Metazoa; phylum Arthropoda; class Insecta; order Coleoptera; family Curculionidae; genus Listronotus; species Listronotus bonariensis. The sequence continues at coordinate 9,401 of JACEGR010007463.1, forward strand.
ATATACAGACTAAAATTTTAAATTGTTGGTAAACGTTTACAAAGCAAATTGCGAATATGTCAACAATAGTAAAAATTATGTTTGTTGATATTGTATTTTTTTTTGTAGAAATTTGCCTTATTTAAAAAGATCTAACAAACTTTTTTAATTGTTCTTACTGAATTAACTTATAATGTGGATTAGGGGTGTAGGAATATCGTTCAAATCGAGTCGAATATTAATATTCGATTTGAATTTCCGAATTATTTGAAATTTGACAAATAATTTAAAAAAATCAAATATTTTGAAACATTTTGAATAACTCGGAAAATTTCGAATAATTCGAAAATTTTTAATTCTCAAATACCTATACGAATTCTTTACAAATTATCATATTATGAATGGATTCTCTTATCCAATTGAGATTCCATACCATCGGGCATCAAAATATTCTACTGACCCATAATGTATTTATACCTCAGTCAGTAACAAAAATTCTAGATACTATTAATACTATTATAGTAGCAAGAGATCTTTGAACTTTCCAATTTATTTTATCTGTTATAATTTTTAATTTACTTTTGAAAAAAAATCATGAGAAAAAGGTTTATGCACACACTGAACATCATCAGGGAGAAAATACTTTTCCCAAATCAAAACAAAAGAATACAATTTTGATCTAAAAAAATATTTTAAAACAAGAATAGTTTTTAGCTTAAGAACTAAGAATTTATTCTCTTGGCTTCAAAAAAAATTCAATAATTGTTTTATCTATGCAATTAAATTTTATGGTTCAAATAAAATGTATATTATTTGTCAAATTTATATTTAAATATCAAAATACCAAATCCTAAATTCATTTTTTCGAAAATTTGCGGTTACTACAATAATTCAAATAATTCGAAATTTCACGAACTATTTGTAATTTTTTCAATTATTCGGAAATTTTCGAAAAATTTGAATTTACAAAATATTATTTGATTCGAGTCTAGAATCGAATATTGATATTCTATTCGATACGAATATTTCGTAACTTCGAATTATTCTCACACCCCTAATATAGATTTAACCTGTGTGTTTTTTATGAAATAAATAAAAACTATTATTTTTAGAGTAGAAAAAAACCTACACATATGTTCCATTTTTTGTGAAGTGTTGTTTTAAAGGTAGTTATTAGACTAGGCAAAAAAATTAGCGGTACTGTAAAAATACCATTTTAAATGATAGAACCCCTAATATTAATGTTAAGAAGCTTTTTATCGCGACTAACAGTTTTTTAACACAATCTTTTTTCCTTAAACATTTTTGAAAAAAATTAAATAATCTACAAAATTCATGTATTTGACCTATACAGTTAAAAGGCCGAAAAAGCTAATTTCTCAGAATTTTTCTAAGAAAACGTTTTAACTTATTGATCCAAAAATTTGTACACATATTACGGTATCTTTTAACTGTATTTTAAAACTAAGTATTAGTTAAAATATTTGAAAAGGAGCTACAGCTGATCTCCGGAGGCTTCTCTCAAAAAAGTTTTGCGGTGACCACTATATCTCTAAACTAGATCCTCTGAATTTAAAAAACTAAACATATTTGGTTAAAGTAATGTAAAATCTAGTAATTAATCAATAGAATAAGCATTTTTTTTTTGACATAATGGCTATTTCTACAAAAAACAAAATCGATTTTTGACCAAAATTTCGGCCTTAAATTGTTTATAAACCAGAAAATATTTATCAGTGAGAAAAAAAACTTTAATAAATAACTAAAAAATATATTTAGGAAGCTCGTGTTAAAATTTAAAACTTATCGGTTTAGCCGTTTTCGAGTAATATTGGTCACCACTCTTAGAAACACCATTTTGAGAAAAACGCGTTTAAAGTTTAAACAGCACATAAAAGTACCCTGAATCGTTTTTATAAATTTGCGTGTAAGTTCGAAAATATTTACCGAAACGATATAAAATTTTCTGTGTGTATTTTTAAATATATGTTCATTAAGAAAATAAATTAAAAAAATAATCGTTTTTTGAAAATTCTAACAGTATATAACTCCTTAAACATTGAATTATTTTTTAAATTTTGTTTTTTGACTTGTGAATTTTGTAACCAGCACGAATATAGAGAAGCAATCAGTAATAAATTGTTTTCCTCTCAGGATTTTTTTTTATATTTTCATTATAAAACCTGTATTTTTTACAGTATTGTATACTCACGCACAAATTTAATTAAAAGCTCGTCCTTCATACTTAACAACCTTTCTTTATACACCTGAAACAAGATAATAGTCGCAGGCTTTCGAAACATTTGGCATATTTTGCCCTCTTGAGAATATACGGCCGCTACCGAGCCTACTTGGCCAGGCCAAACCAGGCGTACCGAATCGATGCAGCGGTGCCTTATTTAATTACGCACATACCAAAAACTGCCGAATGTGCCGACGAAGATGAGACGGCCGATACCGATTCAATGGGCCTACTTTACAACAGACGTACAGAACCACATTGCGATAACGTGCGTCTGATACAAAAGTGATCCCTTTTTTGATTTCGACCAAAGAAGATGAATACGCCCCAGGGTTGGCCGGACCCAGTGCAGAAATGTAAGCAAATGATGCTTTTAAACAAACAATTAATACTATTTTGTGACCTTAGCACGTGTATCTACAACAAGTAGTATGTGCGTGCTATTTTCTTGCTACCTATTGTATGTTTAGAGAAAAATTACCCGCCAATAATGAATATTTTCTTACAGTAATTTTTTATAAAACCAAAATCATGTTGGTTGCATATTACGAGTATATGCTTAATTACAGCTTTAGACTTTTATTAAGAAATGATTAAGTGACAAAGTGATGTTTAAACACTCATTTATTAGGTAATAATTTATAACATTTTTTTGTAGCTAAGATTAACCCTTAACCAATACAAACACTTATTATTTTGTATTGTTTTATTTTTGTAACGCAACTACTAACATGGCGTCTCTTAGTCGCTGCGCATATACAATCATTAGTTTTCAATATCAATTAGGTTTATATTATTAGTTAAATGATTAACGTAACTAAGAACTATTTTCATTTTTACCTATTTAAAAAATACAAAAGTCCCTCCGAAAATAAAAGAAAATGCATTTTCGTTTGTAATAAAAATACATTCGAGGGAAAAACTATTGAATTTTTAATCATGCACATGTAAAAACTTTAAAACCAACAGTAATTCTTATAAACAAAACATAAATTATTACAAAAAGTACCTATGAATAAATAAAGAAGCTTACATGAAAAAATAAACAGATTTCCCTGAAACTATTTTTTAAACACATACAATACACAGTTTTTTACTGTAAAAACTTGGCAGTTTGCCTTTGCTTGCCTTAAAGGGCAAGTATAGCAAGTCTTTCTTTAGACAATTAAAAAAAAATAATTTTATTTTTTTAAAATTAGGTTGCAAGCTTTTTTGCAGTAAGTTAATTTTTTTATATTTCCTAAATAAAATAACTACTTTTTATTAAATAGTTCATTACTAATTTATTTCCTTTAAAGTAATCTTTATTCGTATTATATTATTGCAGGAGCATAATGCTTCTTTATAATAGGTATATTAAAAGTTTAAGTTTCCTTAAATGTTAATTTAATATCCTTTATCTAGGAAAAACTAAACTTATATTCTGTTTAAATTTATGTATATACCCAGAAAACAAATCAACTATAAAACTTACTATATGACTAAACACTTTCATTTACTATTTTTATTTTGTTAACTGGTTATGATACTAAAAGTGTATCTTTTGCCAGTCAAATAATTGTAAAAAGTTATGTCAATGTCAGATCATCAGTCATTTTTAGGAAAACGGTTTCCACATTTTTTAATACAAAATTTTCAACATTTTTGATGTGCGTCCAAAGGATCAGTTCACGTCTGTCAGCCTCGTTTAGAACTTATATTATGATAAGACTATTAAAAAATAAAATAAAATAGCATATTACCTACTTCTTCATAACAGGTATATAAAAAGTTTAAGTTTCTTCAGATATTTATAAAAGTAGTATATAAATAAACATTGATTTTGAACTGGAAATTTGAAGAAGTAAGTTCTTCGAGGTAATTTTTAAGCTTTTGTATCAGATTTTTATTATCTCGTAAGATATACTTTTAACTTACGACAAAATGTACGACGGGCATACAAAAAACATCTTGTGTAGTCTATAACCATTAAAAATATCTTTAAAAAATCTACATTTGATGTGTTTTTTTAATACTTTGTAAAATATAGCTAGATATGCCAAAAAATTTTTTTAGATCCACAGTAGTAAGCTTTAGGCTAGCCGCGCACTAGCAACTTACTTATTGACCAACATAAAAGTGGCTCAACCAATAAGTGGCTAATAAATTTGTGTTTTGTGCACTTCTCTACTAGGGTGTTGCTTTGTTAACATGGATTTTACTTAGACAGGATATTGCTTTTATTTTGAAAAACAGAGAAAAGAAAAACCAAAAACGGTATTCGGTGTGAATCGTCTTCAAAATAGATGGTGTAAATTTTTAGTTGCTGTGATTAGAAAGTTACTAATGCACGGTATCATATAAAAAATAATACGTTTCATTATCACAATTTTTTAGTTTCCGAAAAAATTGCTAGTGCGCAGCTGGCCTTAAGCCGCGTCCAGACTTGCAACAATTCGCCGAATAGGGCGCCACCTAGCCCCACATAGAGCGGATGTAGACGTGGACAGAATTCACGTTGTTTCAAGAACTTGGCAAATGATTCTACGGCGATTCAGAGCTTGTTGGCTTTTTGCATCAAAGGAGCGCGCAAAGAGGTTGATTAGTTTGGACGAATATTTTGCGAATTGTTGCAAGTCTGGACGCAGCAATATACTTACAGAATCTGCAGTGATACACCTACTAAAAGTTAAAAATTATAATCCATATTTGTAAGAGCTTACTTTTAAAACTAATAAATTTCATTAGGTATATTTTTTAAGTTCTTTGCAAAATATTTTTATTGTTAGCATAGTTTGTGTCATAAAAATAGAAAAAACAAACAATAAAGTGTACATTTATAAGTCGACACACGGTAAATTTAGTTTAAGTAAACTTGTATATTAATCATAATTGTTTTACATACTAATAATTTTCTTTTATCTTGTGCATTCTGTAAAACCTTAGCACTAATGTCTTATCATGGTCTTACAAGTTCAACGCAATAATTAAAGGGCTTAATAACTTGGTAAGCCACACTGCCACAGAAATATGTTTTATTATTTACTTTATTTAATTAATAATAGGATATGCTATAATAAAAATGTTTTTATTATTGTCCTTGGAAATGTACTTATAAAAAAATATTCAAGTTTATTTTTTTATAATAATTAATTTAACACTTTTTTCTTTAAACATAAAAATTTAACTTTGGATTCGTTTATGTACGTTAAACAAAGGCTAACACGGTGTTTTTAAAAATACGTTTTTAAATAAAAAAGTGATTTCGTGTTTATTCCTTTCTTCTGGTTAGTTCTGGTCCTGCCTAAGTAGTTGCGGGGGCCCGAATTCGGTTAATACGGTGAATGCGTTCGAGGTCGTTGTTGCGTGCAGCTTGTCGCGATTTGATCTGCACTACGGCCGGACGAAAAGTACAAAGATTACCAGCGCCAATGGTTTGTTTTTAACCAAGTTTAAAAAAGGAAGAAGATTGTTATACAGTGTGTCCACGGATGGACCTAAGTATACCTGTAAAAAAATATTGTTATTATTTCGAAAAAATGTAATTTTTTAAAAACATTTTTGCTTTGTCTGAAAGGCTCTAATAAAAATTTCGTAGGATATACAGGGTAGTTTGAAATCACAAAAGTATTACTTTGAAGAATATAAAAAAATCAGAAAAACCTATTTTTAAGTCTACCTAACTAAACTTTTGGTTATGGTTCTTGAGAAATTTAAAGTTAAAATATTAAAAAGTTTTTTAGAATGGAAGCGTTAAAAAAATAAAGCTATAATATACAGGGAGATTTAAAATAACGAAAATGTAATTGTAGCGAATATTAAAAATCAGATATACATATTCTTTTAATCTACTTAGTTCAACAGCATTAAAAGTAATAGAAATTACTTTTACAACTCTTTAATAAATGGATCGTAATTTTTTGGGTAAGTACAATCATTTTACCATACCTTAATAATATTTGCATATAAAAAGTTAAATAAATTATTTATAAATAAAAGATCATTTATTTAAATTTACACTTAATTTTCCCAAGTAATCATAAGGTATGAGAATAAAATGTAAAAGACTTATTTTTTTATACTTTTTATTAAGTAGTATGCAAAAGTATATTTTTCCAATTTTTTTATTTTTCAAAATACTGTTTTTGAGTATTTCAACCACCCTGTATATCGTAGAGCAATTTTAATTATAATTTAAGTCATTTCAGACAAAGAAAATTTTTAATGGGAATAATTTTTTGTTTGAAATTCTAAAAATACAAAGTTTTACAGGTATAGTTACGTTTAACCGAGGACACACTGTATGTTGGACTAAATACATATATTTTATTTATGTACATATGTACGCCGATTACTCTGTTAATTATAGACCATATTAAAACAGAAAAACATTTTTTATTTGTAAGAGTGCAGCGATCTTCCTGAAATTTTGCACACATCTTTTTAACAACAGTACTTTCTTTGTAAACCTATAAAATTCCGGAAATTAAAACAAAAAAAATTGAAGGCAAAAGTGATGAAAAAATTGAGCCAAAAAGTATTTTTTTAAGCATTGTATTTGCAAATTTATAATTTTTTAAGTTTACTCACAAATTTTACCTATATTTAATACAAAAAAAATAGTTTATGATTTTTTAATCACTAGAACCGATGCTAGAGTGTTCGCCGATCAAGAAGTCTCTTTTCGACCTTGGTAAAAGAATTTAGCGTACAGCCGCCATTGTGAACAATTAAAATAAGAAGCCTTCCTTATTGAAAACATCAATAATATTTTCAGCAAACCAAGTGTGAAAATACCAGACATTTGGAAACCACTCTTAAAGCGCACCAATGCTGGCGTTCTGGGTGAACAACCTAACGCTTGACCGCACCCAAGTCGATCACGAGTAAATGGTATTCCCCACTGTATCAAACTTGGTAGCTTGAAGAATTAGATTATATTACACTTGAAAACGAATACATATTGTACTGCCCGAAACGTTTTGTGACATAAATGTAATAAAGGCAATTGAAGTCCGAAACTCTTCTTTAAAGATAAGGCAAGTTGCGCGCATCGCAAGGCAAAAAATCCAATATAAACACATACGTTACCAAATTTGGCCAAATATGATAATCAAGGGATTTATTAGGCATTTTAAACGTATATGTAAATATGCGTTACACATACGGTTTTTATATCTTGAAAGTTTCAAATAAGGTTGTTACATAAGTTATATAATGATACTTACGGTTTTTATGCTTTGTAAGGACGTCTTTTTAATAATACGTACAACACCTACCTATTTTTGTTTTTATGAAAAATACGAAGATTTTAGCTAACAAAATACAAAAATGTGAAAAAGTTACTTTTCACAAAAATGTCACATACGGTGTCCTTGGAACACGTTGTATATTAATTTTAAAAATATGATCATAGATATTGGTGCAGACTTATAATGTCAGAAACAATTTTTGGCCACGCACACGCACGCCAAAATTAAGGCAGTCGTTATGGTCGGTCGGTGCGTTCTGTTCGCGACAGCACGACCTCTACCAAAGTCGGGCTTATTTTTAGTTAACGTTTTTTTTCGCAAACTGCAAGCCTGTTTGTCCGGCATCGAGCCCACGCACTTTGCGAGATCAGCGAGAAAACGTTTGCGTTCGGACGTTCAACGCATGATTTTCTTGATTCTCGTCTAGATACTTTTTTGTTTTGTTATTCTTCACTTCTTCGTCGGCGACACATGACCTTAGGTAATAAATAAACCAGTAATCAGCTGATCAGTAAGCGTGATTATAGTTAAAACGCTTCCATTTATTTTTTGATTGTCAGTTGAGTATTTATTAATAATAATGATTATTGTTTTACTTAAAAGAATATCTAAACAATTATTACTTCTGGTTATATTTTCTAAATTTTGTGTGGGGTTGCTTCTTTTTTATTTGAAATCTGCTGGTTTAAAGGAAAAAAACTTAGTTGCTTAATGATTGGGTACAACTTGGGAAATTTACATTATTTGTAATGTTGCTTTAAACAGGTAGAAACATTGGCGGATTTAGACATGTTGCCGCCCCTTTCGAAAAAATAATTTTTCATTTATTGCCTATTAAGCATAACATAAGAAAAACATAAAAAAGTTAAGAATAATGAAAATGTAAACTTTTTTTTAATAAAAAACCTGTAAGTCTATGAAATTGCCAACTAAGGGTTAGATAAAAAACTTGTATTACAATTAAAATACATACACTCCTCAAAAGAATTATCGCATATGCTCGATTTCTTCCATAAGCTTCAATACAAAAATTCTTTCATTTAAATGGTCATATCTCTTTTAATTATTAAGTTATCAAGACAATTAAAAAACGAAAATGTTAAGAAAAGGTACTGCTATACCTTTATGGCAATCGTTGTTATTTACTATTACCAATACAGCCTACGGGGTAACAAAGTTTTTTGAAAAAAAATAGTAACTTTTAACCGGCCTATATAATGTGCTATTAATTGACGAATATCATTTTTAAATAAATTATACCCTTACTCATTTCTGATATTTTATAATCACAAATTTGATTACTCCAACAGCACATCATACAGGGTAATTAAAAATTATTATTATTTTTTTTTAAATTTTATCACCCCGTAGGATGTATTGGCAAGAGTAAATAACAACGGTTACGATAAAGTTATAGCTCCACCTTTCCTTAACATCTTCTTTTACTTGTCTTAATAACTTAGTAATTAAAAGAGATATGGCCATTTATATGAAAGCATTTTTGTATTGAAGCTTATGGAAAAAATCGAGCATATGCGGTAATTTTCTTAAAGAGTGTATCTTTAATAGTTTTGAAAATATAGCCATTTACTTTTAAAAAGAAGGGAAATTTTGCAGTAACATCAGTATCTCATGTTCTATTCTTAATTCAGATAATGTGAATAACAGTACCGATAAAATACCTTACACCACACTTTATTCTTTATCACAGATACCTTTCAAAGTAGATGATTTTTACTTTTTTGCCTTTAAAATGTTGGCATTTTAAAAATGTTTCATCTCTTTTAATTTTGCCTTCCCCGGCCCAGGCCTCACGGGCCTAGGCTTAAAACCATCGCTGGGTAGAAGTAAAGTGAAAGCAAATGCAGCTAATAGAAAATTATTGGAATAGGCAAATAGTGCTAGCAGTATTAAGGGAAAAACCTTATTTTATTACTGCTAAACCTTAACGCGCCTATGTGAAGAAGTATTATTGGTCAACATGACAATTTTTAACCTAAAACTGGAATATTATTTGTTTTTATTTATAGTCTATTTTATTTATTTGTTTTGTATAGTTACAAATGGGGACGTTTTAACTTTTTAGGTATATTTTAGAGACAAAATTTAAAAATAAACAAAAATTACTTTAACCCTTAACCTCATTTTGTTTTCAAATGTTAAAATAGGGAAGGGAAACGACCGACTATATTTTTGCACAATTAAAGTCTAGCAGTAACTTTAATAAAGTTTCCCTTATTTAAAACCACTACTGAGCATGCGTAATGTCAAAATACTGCTGAGTTTATTTATTTTTTGAAGAAACCATCATCAAAAGCTGAAAAATGTATGATACACTTTTGGTATATTTTTTATGCTTTTTAGTTAGGTATATTTTTAAAGTAACATTTCGCCATTTTGACGCACCCTGTATATTATACGGCAAATTTTAATCTAGCTTTTAGCATTTAATTATTTATTATTTTTAACTTTTTAGTTATTTTAATTTATTTTTTGAAGTCGGCTTAATTAAAAAAAAGTGTTTATGTTCAATTGTTATGTGACGTAAAGTAAAATTTAATACCGATATAATTTATTTGAGTGCGTAATAAATGTTTTAAAATAAAACACATTGTATACGTTTACCGAAGAAAAAAGATGCGTAGGTTCATTCCTATAAGTAAGTGGTAAATGTCAAGGAGATTAGATAAATAATTTATTTTATTACTTTGGTATTATTGAGCAGATGGGTATGAACGGTAGCCAATGCTTCAAAAGCGAAGACTATCTTTATATGCGTAATAATGTTTATGCCTTGTAAAAGAAATGGAGATATGATACAAAGGATAATGTAAAGTCATGAAGTGTTGTTTTAGACCAAAATCATCAAAATTTTGTTGGGAGGTGCTAAACTTGGTGGACAATAGTTTAAATATCTTTTTCCAAGACCGGTTACAAAAATGCTGTATTTTTAATTGTTAACATGAAGTTAAAGTAAACCATTCTAGTACACTACATAAAGTGTTAAAAAAGTAACTTGTTTTAACACTTCGAAGCTTTTTTACACTTTGAATTAGTGTTTTATTTCAGTGCCTACTAAAATAAACTTAAATATTCATTTACGCAATGTAACAGTAAATGCGACATCAACTGAACCAAACGGTCAAGTTACCTTTGATTTCGTCAATATTTCTTTTAGTTTATATGTCACTAGTTTTAAAAATTTAACAGTTTGCAAATAAAGTTATTAAAAATTATCCAAAATTAATAGTAATAATGAATTTGGATGACTAAGAAATTAAAAGGAATTTATACTGTTTTATTATTATTTCTACAAAAAGTAAGTGCATACAATTTTCTAAAATTAAATAATAAATGCATAGTAATGAAGAGGAGACCTAAAAATAAGACGTCTATGATTTTTTTAGCAATATCATGGCTGTGCTGTAAAAATTAAAATTAATAAGTTTAGATAAATAAAACATGTATAAAATGGTATTTTAGCCTAACGGCTCTTGCTATCAAACTTCCCATTCACTTTATGCAAAGGACTCCGCACTAACCTTATGGACTTTGGGTCCCAGTGGAATTGGCTGAAAATTTAGTATGTTGTAGTTCTCGACTTTCTGATTATAATTAGTTCTCAAGATATACAGGGTGTCCCATTTTAATTAAATCTGCGGAATATGTCAGTTATTAATAAAGATAAAACTGCGGTTTTTGCGAAACTGAGCTACTGTTTTCTGTAATAAACGAGGCAATAAACAAAGCCATCATAGCCCTTGGTTTTAAGCTACAGGGCAATATTGGAAATATTGCATTTTCAGGTACCTCTTGTAACTCGGATCACTCACAACTTATTAAAAAAGGGAAAAACGGATTTCTTTATAAAGTTTTGCGTAAAAAACGGTGGCTGGAATTTAGAATAGAGACAGTATACAGTATTATTCTGAATATTATTGTTTATAAAATATTGACCAATGTTGGCTTTTTTCATAAAACACCCCGTGTATGAAAAAGGGTCAATTTAATTGACTTTTCAGTATCCTTTAAGGATTTATATGCCTCTGAATTTGGGTTAGTGCTCCATAAAATCGGTATATTCACTCAAAGTTAATTACAGGGGTTACTTTAGTTTAATCTTAAAATGTACTTTAGCTGTCTCATTGGTATATAAAATACATTATAATACAGTACATCAGTTTGTCTCTTATTATTTAGTTAGAAAACTTATTTTAAAGAAAGAAATTAATATTCTTAAATTGACCGATTTTTTTAGAATAAAATATTTTTTATTTATTTTTTCCAATTTCTATTTCAAATTTCCCTTATCAAAATTTAATTTTTCCTACGACCAAATGTCAAAATAGCAAGTAGCATACAGTTTTAATGCATAGAAATTGCCTTATATCACTCTAGTTTTGTAAACTCCTTTGCAATACTGTTGTCGCTGTTATGTTGTTTTTTAAATTAAATTGGAAGTTATTAGGCAGTTAATTGGAATTAAATTGAAAAAAATGTGCAACCATTTTTAAGTGAGGACCGTTTTAAGTTCTAAAATGATAAAAGATATACAAAGCTACTAGGTTACGTAGAGTACGATTCTGCTTAGAAAAACCACGCTGTCATCACTTCGTGGTGTTCTGTCTCACTTACAAATTATTACCCTTTTTATTGATATTGAAATAGTTGATTTCCGGCTTTACTTGTATGACTCCTTTGGCTTTTTCTTAGTTGAATTTTACTCTAGGTGATTTTAGATATAAAAATACTATCAAATAATATAGTGTACCTTATTGAGGCAAAGTATATATTACCATTGTGTTGCAGAGTTTTCATTTTTTTTCTGTAAAGACAAACAATCTTATTTTGTTTTTTTGTAAATAATATGTGATCCTAGGAAAAATAATGTACATTACTTTTGTGAAAATTACTTTTTACACTCGTGGGTTTTCCACTTGCGTGAAATAAGTCAGTTTCCACACTTGTAAAGTAATGTACTATTGAGTGACTTTACTAACCGAGGCAAATTGGAATGTTTGTATGGTTTTAGGTTAGTATTACCAAAGTAAATAAATGGAATTGTATAGCCACTCTTGGATTAATATGAACTGTGACTCTTAGGGCCGTATTAACTGTTTGAGGTGCCCTAGGCTAGAATTCCCGGAGCGCCTATTTACCACCAAAAAAATTTTGAAAAGCAAAAATAAAGGTCCTTTCCTCCGTAGCGCCTATTTTGAGTGCCAGGCGCCTTACTTCACCACCCGATATAAAATTTAATGAATTTCATGACCAAAAAAAAAGGTCATTCCCTCCTTTTTGCGCCTATTTCATTCCAAAGCACGTTATTCACTGAGAAATTAGTCACCAAAAATCCCCACCCGACCTAAACTTTTTGAAAAACTCCCCTGTCTAGCGCTCTAGGCTGTAGCCTAGTCAGCCTAATGGTTAATACGGCACTGGTGACTTTTATATTTAAATACTTTAGAAAACCATTTTACCATTTAATTTTGGGCACAATTTTACACTTTTAATGGCTTTCCCAGGGTCGTTCCTTTGCTACTTATATTTCTTTTTATTTCTATTTTTATCTATAGATAGATATGTGATACCCATACTAAATATATGGTTAGCCATTATTATTCTTAAGAGCAGACACTTTAGGAAAAATATCCTTTGAAGTTTTGAAAAAGTGCAAAATTATCTACATTTTCTAAAAAACTACATATATTCAATTAAATTCCTTTTACTCCACAAATTCTTTATAAAATAATTTTAGACGCCTCTATTATTAAAAACCTATACCCATAGATATTTTTTTGGCAAAATTTGTGGAAAATTTTACGCAAAAATCCATACAAAGGATTCACCTACCATGTTTCTCTTAAAATAAACAGCATCGTTTATACAAAACTTTTTTTTAAACGTAAATCGTAACACCGGCATATATAAAAAAGTTTTCTGTATACCGGATGCGACCTATCTACGGGCATATTTCTTGACCCACTGAATTCTAATTTTAACTTAGTTTAGGTCGTACACCCTCCAATTTCCAGTAAATTGCAAAAAACCGTAAAAATCGCAAAATTTGAATATTTTAGTAATAAAAATTATTTTTAGATCTAGTTTTAAACCTACAAAATTATAAAAACCCGTGATAATTGTTAGAACCACATAAAAATTTAAAAAATCGTCAAATATTAAATTTATCTACATAAAAAAAATGTAGACTCGGATAAAAGGAGATTCTTATGTTATTTGATCTGTTTAATCCGAATCTGCAATGTATTTGGCCCATATTTCCCAAACACTTAAAAAAATTGGCATAAAACTAAAAAAAAATGAAATAAAAAAGAAACGTAAAAATAAATGAAATAAATGGTATGATCTCTTGTACCAACCAGGGCACCTCCCATGGTGACGGTGGGCAACGGAACCATTTGGCAGAATCCTTGGGTCAACGGTGTGTGTACTGTCAGGCGTCGCGTAGTCATCCGGCGACTACAGCTCTTTTGTAGTGGAAAACCTTGCTACTAGAGTGTACTATTACAAGAAGTTAATTCCACATATGTAATAAAAGATTAAATACATGAAAATCACTTTTTCGTGGTCTTCAAGTAGTGCGGTTACGTTAGAAAGCTACAGAGCTTTTCCGGAACGGCGGCTGGAGGTATCGTACGGTCGTTTCTATACCCTTGGGGATCGAAAAAATATTCAGGCTACATTTATAGCTTCTTTCTTCTGGGGCTAAGCTCTGTGAGCGAAGATTTCTACAACCTGATGATTTACGTTTTGGTGTCGAAGCAAATGATGTCTTCGTATGGTCGAGGACGCTGCGTGCGCCTGCGAAAAATCGTCAGTGGTAACAGTGACTGGTTATGCGCAATGCCAGTAGCAGTTCTTGCTTTGGCAGCTACAATTTTGCATGTTCAGTGGTTTATGGCCCAACTTAATTGCGTTAAATGTTACTTATACATATGCTAGGAATTTCTGGGAGTTTCGGGCTCGATTATACAGATTTTCCACGGACAAAGCCAGGAGAGCTTATGAGCAATCGGTTATATGCCCGGTATAGGAGAACTGGCAACTTGACAGAGCCATAAAGCAAAAAATAAAAATAGTACCCAAAACGCTTCTTCGACTGAGTTTACAATTTGTTTTTATCAAGATAATCTCAAATTTTTTCGATGTTTTTAATTTTTATAAGATTTTTTTACCATTTTCATGGTCTGCATTTTTACATATCAATGAAAGCTAAATGGTAAGGTGACAGCTAAGCGTCATCATTTTGAAGCTCCTTACGACTACTTTATAATTCCAGAATATAAGGTCAATACCTTTACCTACCACAAAATGACGGTACTTTAAAAATTACCTGAATACGAATGGCATTTTCTTAAAACTCCTTTTAATATTCTTTTAATAGTAATATTGGTGGTAATATACAAGCTAAGAGAAAAAGTATATATATTTTTTATTGAACCGCCCTGTATGTTATCACTATTAAAACAAAATTTGAGAAAATACCACATTAGGTACATCTAGTTTTAATAGTTTTGGATGTATGGCCATTTAAATCAAGTATATAGGAATATAAAGTATTGCCATTTTTGATAGGTTAAGGTATTAATTTTATAGTCCAAGATTATTTATTAATAAAATATTGTGTCTCCTTTTGGATTTATTTTTTCTTTTGCAATATGGTGCCCAGCTGTTACATTGACATTTAGAACTGTCATTGATATGCCAGGAAATGTAGAGCTTGGTTATAAATTACCGTTTTATAAAAAATAGTATTAAGAAAATATACCAAAAAACTCTGAAGTGAATGACTTTAAGACTTCACTGTATATTTGGTGTGGGTCCCATCTTACTTTCCAGATAAAATACTTTTTAAATTCTACGGGACCGCCTTTTGGCATTCTTTACTTTTTAACACGTGTATCGCAGCTACATATATTTTTTGTGCGTTAAAACAAGCCTTATAACTATAATACTGTGAAAATTAATTGCATAGTTGTTAAACTTTTATCAGTAGTTTAATTTATTTTTAGATAAGAGTGAAATGAATAATTTTCGTTTTCATTAAAACCGTCAATGTTTACCTATAAAAATAAGCGTTTACTAATTATTTAAGTACT
This sequence comes from Listronotus bonariensis, assembly GCA_014170235.1. NCBI lineage: Eukaryota > Metazoa > Arthropoda > Insecta > Coleoptera > Curculionidae > Listronotus > Listronotus bonariensis. The sequence goes on from JACEGR010007463.1 coordinate 24,973, forward strand.
ATTATTTTAAATATGTGTCAAGCTGAAGCACGTCATTAATTTTAAACCGACTTGAAAAAAAAACGAAAGTTCTGTGTTAAAGTGTGTATTTTGTTTATGTACATGGTGGGCCAAATTAAACTTGCACACTTTTAAGAAATAATAACTTTTTACCAGTTGCGTTTATCTTTTTAATTTTTACAGGGCTAATAGGCAGATATGTTTTCTCTGGGTCTGTCTATTTTGGTCGAATAGATTTAGTCAGGACCGGACTTACGGGCATTAAATTTTTGAAATACAGTCCGGTCCTAACTAAATCTGTTCGACCAAAATTGACAAACCTAGAGCTAAGAGTAAAAGATAGGCGCAACAAATAAAAAGTTACCATTAGTTAAAAAGTGTGCAAGTTTAATTTGGCCCAAACTGTATATTTTAAATCCTAAATAAACTTTAAATTTTAAAAGCACGTACATGTGTTTTTTTACTTTGTAAATATATTTTTACTTTCATATACATATGTGTAAAAGTTTTTTTTAACAATTGTAGCGGAGGTCCGGGAAGCCCAGCTAATTTAAGCAAAATTGAATATTGTAAAGTGTCTGTAACATATAGGTCTCTATTAAAAACGGCGTTGATTGCTCAAAACTTTTGTTTATTTTAAGATATGAGTAATTTTTGGATATGTGAACGTCTCTACGTTTTAAAGACACTACTAACCTAATAGAGATGCCCGATAGGTTGGATAATGCTGCACCCTTAGGGTGGAAAAGGCCGCCCACCACTTAAGGTTCTTTTTGCTATAAAATATAATATTAAAAAAATTAAGCATAAAACTTATTATCTTATATTAATTATAGGTTTTAGATATTCAGATTCTTATAAATAATAAAATTATGGGCGTAAGAGTATTACGTAAAACCAAACATTAAAAAAATTAAAAAAATCAAATTTTTTATAAATATATTATAGTTTCATTATATTGTTGTTATTTCTAAAAAAATAAATATCAACACCACTTAAGGTTCTTTTTGCTATAATATATAATAATAAAAAAATAAGCATATAAATTATTATCTTATATTAATTATAGGTTTAGATATTTAGATTCTTATAAATAATAAAATTATGGGCGTAAGACTATTACGTAAAACCAAACATAAAAATTAAAAAAAAAAATCAAATTATTTATAAACATATTATAATTTAATTATATTGTTGTTATTTCTAAAAAAATATCTACACCACTTAAGGTCCTTTTTGCTATAAAATATAATATTAAAAAAATGAAGCATATAACTTATTATCTTATATTAATTATAGGTTTTAGATATTCAGATTCTTATAAATAATAAAATTATGGGCGTAAGACTATTACGTAAAACCAAACATAAAAAAATAAACAAAAAATTAAATTATTTATATAAATATTATAGTTTAATTATATTGTTGTTATTTATATAAAAAAAAATATCTACTTAGCTAAATGCAAAGATATAGTCTGGTGCTACCTTGGCCAGAGGAATTTTTTCTGGGCGGTCTTACCCGATAACGCGTTTTTTCTTAAAATATCCTAAAGCAATTTTGTTTAAAAACCTTACAAAACAATATATTTAATTAATGCATAATCAAACAGAATCCATTATCTACATTTTGATATTTTATTGATGCAAATTATGTATCGTCAGTTTTGCATTTTCAAAGAAAAAAATACATTAACCTGTCTCCAAAGAGTTTTTAAACGACTTATGGGGTAAAAGCGGTTTTGCGGAGCGCAAATTAGCTAAATTAGCAATCTAGCTTTATTGTTTGTATTGTACGATAGACATCGGACCAATTAAATGTTGCGTTATCTGCTGGGCGGGAGTTCCCAGACCTCCCTTAGATATTTTGTTTCCAAAATGTGTTAAGTTACAAAATATGTGCTAGATCTTCATTAAATTGTATAATTTTAAAATATACAAAATGGGTGCTCTTAGCAGCAAACCATTAAAAATTAAGTTTGTGTTATTGTTTATTTTATTTTTTTTGAAATACAATATTTCTCGTTTCTACCAAACTATACCAGTATAAGTATAATTTTTAGAAATAAATCATTCTTTTTAATCATTATTGATTTATTTTTATAGGTTATGTAAATTCCCGATATAATTAAATGCTATACATTTTAATAAATACAGTTTTGTTTAAGTTAAAAAATTATTTAAAACACATATATAATTTTTACATGTATTTGCTGTAATATACTAGAAAACTTTTTATTTGAAATTTGTCAGAAAATTGTATTATTTATAAAAGTTGGTGCATAATCCTAAACTGTATTAGCATTATTAGTTCGTTTTATTAATATATATATATATATATATATATATATATATATATATATATATATATATATATATATATATATATATATATATAGTAGGTCAAAAAGCAAAAACCGCTTAAGAGTAAAGTACCCTTATTTTAGAAAATACAACAAAATGTTAAATAAAAAAGTTATTTAGAATTAAAAGTTATGCCTAAATACCAAGTCGTGGCCTCCTATTCAAATTTGTAAATTTTTTTGGTAAATTTTAAATTAACCCTGTAAAATACAGATTTTTATTATTCTGATTTAATATTTATTTAAAGTAGTTTTAACCAGCCGCCTTTTAAACCAATTTAATCAAAACTAAGCGAATTTGTAAAATTGAACTGCTTTTATATTTTTTGAGCTAATCGCTAACTTCAAGTTTGTTGCACGGATATTTAATGTGGCCCTAAAATTATAAAAATATGCTTTTTATTTACCATGTAAAATTTTTGTTTCAAATTTTTATCAAAATGTAGGACAGAAAAAATAAAATAAAAAAGTAAAATAAAAACTTAAATGGGGGCCATGATTTGGTATTTAGGCATAACTTTTAATTTTAAATAACTTTTTATTTAACATTTCTTTGTATTTTTAGAAATAAGAATACTTTACTCTTAACCAGTTTTTATTTTTTTTTTTGACCTACCCTGTATACCATAAAACTTTTAATAAAACTAACTACTGCTAATACAGTTTCGGACAATGCACCAACATTAATAAAGAATAAAATTTTCTGACCAATTACAATGAAAAAGTTTTTCATTTGTTGCATACTTAATGGACCACACTGTTTATGATTGGGTAAAGGAGTTATTATTTTTTATCCATTTATTAAAGTAAAAAAATAATAAACAGCATATTAATCTGTAAAGTCATTTCTTTGCTACAATAAAAGCAAATATTTTTATTTTTTAATTAACCCAATACGAATTAAAACTTTCATTTATTTTATCAGTGTGAATTAACGATCAAATAAATATTATTGTTATGTTTAGTAAGTCACTTCTATTCTACAAATTTTAAATATACCCAAAATTTTTTTTTTTTTTTAATTAAAAATATACATTTATGTATAATTTACTTTTACTAAGCTAAGCAAATACAATTTTCTAGAAAATCTGCTTACAATTATGTTATTGGTACTTTTAAGTGATAATTAATCTGTCAGAGTTCGGCACTATTGGGTAGTATTCGAATACTCGGGATGCTAAATCTTATTCAGAATACATATATATATATATATATATATATATATATATATATATATATATATATATATATATATATATATATACCGTTACTGTGTTGTTCTTTTTACCCGACTTTAAAAACGAGGAGGCTCTCAATAATTCGCCTGTATGTTTTTTTTTGTGTGTATGTTACGAGATTACTCCGGCGTTTCTGAACCGATTTAAAAATTCTTTTTTTTAATTTAAAAGAGTATACTTCCACAGTGGTCCCATAAAAATACCAAGTCAGGTTGGCGAAAGAGAAAGGTACTAAACCTATTTTTCTCTGCCCTAAGTTGTCCGGTTGGCAAAGCTGCCTCAAGTAGGGAACATGCTCGATAATAAACGGGCGCATTCAGAATAGACAACCTTGGGGTAAAATTACCCTTTTCACCGAACTTAAAGAGGTACTAGTAGTGTTTTTTAGACTGTACTAAAAAATCCCAAGCTTATGTAATTTGATTGCTTGAAACCGCTACAGACGGGGTAATGATTAGTTCTAGTTTGGTAAGTTTTTTTTAACCGATCAAATTACACGTGCTTGTGCTTTTTACTGTTGTCTGTGCTTTAAGTGTACCTATGTTTACCGATTTTGTAGTAATAATAATAACCTTAAAAGCAAACAATGAGCAGTTAAAAAAAGTTAATCCCACTTCAAAACATTAATTAAACTCACTAAAAAGTAAAAATAATAAAGAAAAGAAGTTGGTTAAGATGTGCTACTCAATGTAATAACTAAATAAACAAAAGCTTTTTATACTTTAAGAACCTAAGATGGTATTACCTGTCTTTTTTACTTCTTAGTAAGTTTTATTTACGTTTTGAAGTCGGTTTAATTTTTTAAAGTGTTTATTTAGGTATAATTTATTTATTACATATTCAAAACAAAAAACAAAAATTGAGGTTCCTAAAAATTTCGAAGACTGTAAAAATTTGTTTCTTTTTAATATAATAAATAATGATGCAAATATTAGTTATCTAATTCAACAATTAATAAAATTTAAAAATACATCATGGTGTGTCATATATCAACATGTTATGTGATATTGATGTGTTTTTTTTTATCACAATATGAACAAGAAAGTATTAAATATATGATATATGTGAAAAAATAATAGTGAATGAAATTATTGAATAAAATTATTGGGGTAAGAAATAACAAACTATTTAAATAAAAAAAGTTACAAGTGGAATTATATAAGAATTTAAAAATTTACGCAAAAAAAAATAAATATAATAAAAATTACACTGAGGAAAAGAATACAAACAGAAATTCAAATATTTTAAGGCTTTTCGAGTGTATTTGGCTTATAAATAGTTGTACTGAAATTTAAAAAAAGTATTTTAAAGCTTAAAGTTTTTAGTTTTGAGATATTACGATGAAATTACAACGTGTACCGCGCAATCCTAAGGAATACCGAAAAGTTTTTCGGTTCTATTTTTTGGTCTAAGAACTTGGATTTTTTTTCAACTTGACTACTATATGGATTAAATAACTTGTTTATTTAGGTTTAATTTGCTTATCTTAAAAGTTCAAGATCACCACTTCTGGTTGATATATTGACATTTTAATGAAAAAGGACCTTTTCGTCTTTAACCATCAATATATCAGCAACCATTAAGCGCACAAGAAAATTAAGGAGGGTTTCGAAATCTTAAATAAGTTCTCTCCAAATATCGGCTATGGTTTTTTTTCAAAAAAGAAAAGAAAAATCTTTACATCAATTTAAAAATCTTAAAAATACTAACCAGAAAAAAGGCTTTTTGTGGCTTATGGGATAATTAAGCGTTAAATTAAAAATATTAAAAAACCAGAAATTTTAAGTGTGTCTTTCACAGTTCAATATGCTTTTAAAAACTCCACAAAGTTTTGATTAAATCCATCGAGCCGTTTGTTTGGTGTTATTTAATCGAATTTTTAAAAAATATATTGAAGTGTAACGATGTTTATTTTAATGATCGTAATCTTTAACAAAATTCAAACAAATGTTTTTAAGTTTTCTAATGTATTTTTACTGACAAAAACCTTTAAATGTAGAGAAGAAAGAAAACAAAAGTTTGTTAAACATAAAAACATATTTTTAAAACTATATAAGCATACAGTGCATCTATAAAGTCAAGACCCTATTTTAACTTTTGAAATGCTCGGTATTTTTTAAGAACCTGACCATTAACATAAACCAGATTTTAGGTAAGAAATGACAGATAAAAGTCTTAAATTAAGGAGTGGGGGCACATCATTTTAAAAATTCTTACTAATACTTATAACCCTAACATAAAGTCAATATCTCCATCCATCTACTACAAAATGGCAATCCTTTAATAATTACTCTAACACCTGATTTTCATGGCCATATTAATCAAAATTAATCAGAACTAATAAAGTAAAATATACCTAATTATTTGGTATTTTTTTACGCTCTTTTAAATATTTTATTATTGGTGATATAAATTTATAATATAGTACAGGTTAGGACAAAATGTACGTATTTTTTTAATTATTCATCCTGTACATTAAACCATCTTTAAAAAATATTTAAATACCTTTAAGAAAATACCACATTAGGTATATCTTACTTTATAGGCTGTGGAAACATGGCGATCCACATCAAGTATTTAGATAGTTTTTAACGTACCGCCATTTTGTAGTAGGTAAATGTATTGACTTTATATTTAGGATCATAAAGTACTCGTCAGGAGTTTTAAAATAAGATCACTTTCCATTTACCTTTTTTATGACTCCCAACTCTCAGTTTGACATTTATATCTGTCATTTCTCGCCTACAATTTGGCTTATTTTGTCCTAGTAGAATTCTTAAATTTTCATGAAAAAAAAAAAAAAAAAACAAAAGAATTAAAAGTTACGAGGGGAAGTTCTTGCAGCTTCAATTTTATAATTATAATGAATATCAGGCACACATTTGCGGGAAATAGAGGTATATACCATTACGTGCTAAGTATTCTTGGGCTACTTCCTTTCTTAATTCTTTCAATAGGTACTTTACAGTAGGTTTTTCTGTACAAAACCTGACATTGTTAGCTGCTATATCTGATCCACGTAAAAATTAATCCCTGTATATCATAAAAAAGCTAAAGCTCCAATAACTGTATTTACCAGTAAATACACATAACATACATTAGTTCTTTATTCTGCTACTGCATAAAGGTTTCATATTCTCACTGAAACAAACGGCGATTGCACAAACAAGGCGTATTGTTAAATCAATTGATCTGCCCCTCCATCTATCCCCGCCACTGGTTGCGGTGCGTCCGACCCCGTCCCGTCCGAAATTAAGACGCGGCGGTCCCTTCCACGTCCCCAAGGGCCCAAGGGGGGTGGTTCTGCCCCCTTCGGCCGCCCCCGCTTGCACCGGGCGCACGTGCGTGCACCGTCGCTGCGGGGTGGCAGTGCAAGCCGAGCAACCGTCGCAGTCGGACGCGAGCTAAGCGAACACCGCGACCGATGCAGTTTCAGAGGTACGCGAGGTGCAACGAAGTCAGACCGGAAGCGGAAGTACCTGAGAAGAGGGCTAATTTCCAGAATTTACACCTTTTTAAAAATTTAACCTGTTTTTTTTTTTGGCAATATAGAAATATTTGTTTTAAAAAAAGGCTAATAATAGTAATGACTAGTAATCGTTAACTTACTTAATATTTTATATTTACATAATATTGCAATTTTTAAAGTGCATTTTTTGAAATAAAATACGCTATAGCAAATTAAATATTTACTGTTGCAGTAAAAATTGTTTTGGGTTTAGGTAAGTAATTACTCAAAATGTTAACGTTTTTAAAAAGCTCCCTTTACTCAAGAAAAAATATATTTACATTTTTTTTTTAAATTTGGTTGGCCTTAAGTAAGCAAAATTGCTTCTAAGAAATATTTAGATGTACATGTTACGCCGAATTTGTGTAACTGCCGATTTCATGTATTCGGTAAAATAAAATTGTAACATTGGAGTGGACATGGTAAGTTCTGGTTAGTTAAATCTTTGTTTTTTTATTGCTTTATTAAAAAGAATTAACTAACCATGACCTTCCCAATGTGATAGAACAGCTTATTTCACGAATTAGGCAAAATTTTAATTTTGCCGAATACATGAAATCGGCAATTACACAAATTCCGCGTAAGATATATATTATTATGTTTTTATAAAATGTACCTAAACTTATCTTTAATATATTTTATATGAAAATAAAATGTTAAAAAACTGTATTAAAATCTAAAACAAAACCTACGGAAACTAAAAAAAAAAAAAAATCTGGCGAGTTGAAATAGCAAACTATACGTAGGTACTAAAAATATTATTTACTTATATTTTACGCACGACGTTTTAATTTATTTTGTATATAGCTCAGCCAGCAGAAAAAAATTGTAAACGTTTACAAATTGATAATAAATTAATTTTTTCAACAAAACCAATTATTTTTATTTTTTATTAAAAAAAACATTTTAAAATCAAAGAATACCTAATTATTGCGTCTTGTGCAATTTAAAAGGAGTTTTATTTAAAGCGTTTTAATTTTGAGTAATTACTCTCATCGCATAAGATAAAGCAATACTGCTAAAGTGAATAATTTGTTTCTATATTTGCTTAGTAAAAATGCGGGTTTCTTTATTTTACTAATTAAGAATTATTTTCAATAATCCATTTTTGTTTTTATTTGTATGTCCTACCTCAGATACTATTCGCATTTATTCTGACATGACGCACTTCCTGATAATTTTTGGGTGTTGTAATGTCTTAGTGAACTTTTTGTTTTTTGTCTAGGTGTAAATTTTCGTCAAAATTATTCGTTTTCAAATTAACAAATTTAAAGATTTTGGTATAACAGTGTTTGGTGTTGAGGATATACAACAGTATTTATGTCTTGCCATTGGCGGTGCAGTTGTATTAATGTTTTATTAAGGTAACTGATTCTATATAAGAAACGATTCCCTATTTTCCATGTTTTTAATTAATCAAATAAATAATCAGTAATGACTAAGTTAAAAAAAGTAAAATATTTCTATTAAGTAAGATAATCAATTACTTAAAATTTTATAAAAAATGGGGGAATTATTAGTACAAATAATAAATATTAACCTCTTTTGTTTTAGAAATAATTTAGTATAGTATTCACACAATTTTTAAAATTATTTGGCAGAATTTTTTGATTTTTATATAAAAAAACAATAAACAAATTATGATAATAATGTTTGGTATTGCTAATAGTTCTTTCTACTGTCACTTGTGATTTTATTTTTACGCGATTAAAATTACAATAAGGGCTTATTGTGATAATACCATAATATTTGTTTTAAAAAAATAAGCTTGTACATTATGTTTTATTATTAATTATTCTTTGTCCCCAAAACTATACTTCTTTTATTAAGCTCTAAATATGTAGTTATCTTTCTAACAAAAATATACACTACAGACCTAACCTGTATATGCACACATCTATACATACTCAACCATTCATACGTATACATCCACACAGTATACAAATTTTGTCAGGTCACACATTAGGTGCACATTTTTTAAAAGATACGAAATGACAAGCTTTTATTGGTATTCTATATTATCGACTTTATAATGTCGTGTACGTAATACCTTAATAAACAAAACATATACATCTTATATCGCATCAGCTACTTTAAATGTATATCGGCCAGTAATGCAATAACAAAACAAGTACTATTAGTCACTTAATCCACAATGTTTACATGCCGGTATTCGCGTTAGACTCGTTTCCACGCATTGCCTGTAACATATTATGTATATTTGACTGGCCAATTTTGTATATTTTGTACAGATAATGTTAATACATTTAAGTAACAAAAATAATTATTGATTATAAAAATGTTAGGATTTTCAAATCGCTTATGTATAAAACCCTTATTCCATATTTAAACATAATTACAGAAACCTGCAGAATAATACAATATACAGGGTGTTTGCTGATTGCGGTAAGAAAAACAATTAGAGGCGTATTGCTGATCTAATCATATAACCATAAGCCTGGAAATGCTTTAAATCTTATAAAAAAATGTTATATAAACATAAGCCTGGAAATGCTTCGAATCTAAGATACGTGGTGCTAAACTTTAAAAATAAAATCGGGTTTTTAATAATATCTTTAATATACCTTATCCGATTTTAATAAAATTTGGCTATGGTAGGTCTTAGTTAAAATGGGAAGTTAATTAAGTCCTAAACTTATTTAAATTAGTGAGACCAGTGGTGGCGGAAATCGCAGCCTAGGTAATATTATTGTACGCCACTGACTTTTCTTGTAACTTTTATATTTTTTCCGCATAAAACATCTTAAAATAAAACTTTTTGCTTTTAATATTTTTATGTGCCTTGCTTAGTTTTACAGAAAATAAAATCCGCTAAACTGCATATTCCTGGACCATATAGGAAACATTAGGGCATTTTTTTAATTAAGTGGTATAATTTGTAACTAGCAGTTATGTAAAAACAACAACAAATACTTAATTAAATAATTTTTATATCAAGACTAGCAAATTTTACTAAAAAATGTGTTTTGAAAATTTTGAAGTTTTTTGAAAAGTTTAGCACTCTCTATTTTAAAAACGGAAAATTTGAGGACCGATGTTTATATTAATTTTTTATCATAAAAATGGCTTTAAAATAAGCTTTAATTTTTTTATCTCAATAATGAAACACCCTGTATATCTTTTTATGTTTTGTGACAGCCCACAAAGGCTTATACCTAAGTACCAGAGTACCTTAAGTAACGAGTTATTAAATGTTTAACCCATCTTTTCCCTTTTCCGTCAAAGTTGTCCAAGCACTGACACTTGCCGTTTCATTTTATTTCAAAGCATCTTTTAGACAACGCGTTAATGTCACCACAAAGGTTATTTTAACCCGTAAGTAAACGCGCGGGGGTCAAATTCACCCCCAACGTTGTCATTTTTGTAATAACTTTAAGATTTTTTACAATTAGAAAAAACATTTCTAGGTACCTACTTTCCTAAAACCCCGTAAGGTATATGCTAATAAAAAAAACACAAGGAAAAACACCATTTGTTCAAAAAATTTAGGTTTTTTTGCGCGTGGGGGTCAAAATGACTACTAATGTTTTAAATAATTACTTTTCTAAAATTTTAATATTATTATAAATATATTTTTCTATACAGGATGGCTTACCATAAACGCTTCGAGCTCTAGTAGAAAAACTGTATAATTTACAGATATTTTTTACAAACATATGTGGGTGTGTTAAAAGCATAATTTAAAATGATAAAAAGTTGTAGAGGGTGCTTCAAAAATCCATATTAAAAGAATGTTTTTTTTTAAATAAAACACCCTGTATATTAGTTTATTTTTGGTTTGTAATAAAAATAAGGTACGGTTTATCAGTGGTTCCTATGCCAAAAATGTAAGGTTTTTAAGATATTTAGCATTTTTAAAACATGACAAAAACAAAATTCTATTATTTTTTGCCTTACTTACGCTTCACTTTGTATATTATGTTACATTGCTATAAAGTAATGCCTCAATTATTTTACTAGAAATTATGCAGGGTATTTAAAAACTAATATTTAATATTAGCTACTTTAGAGTGCAAATTACTCGCATATTTTAAATGGACCACCCTCTATATTATCTCATTTTTGGACTTTAGGGGCAAAAATAGTATAAGTTTTATAAACATTTCTTATGCTAAAATTGTAATATTTTAAAAATATTTAGGATTTTTAATTATTTACGACAAAAAAACTTAATTATTTTATATAGGGCAATTTTGTAATTTTAAAGGAAACACTCTCTATATATATATTAATATTTTAAAATTATTTTTTTCTCTTTAAAAAAAGTAACTTAAGCTATGGTTATTTTAAAGAATAGCATATTCATTGTTCTTCAAAAAATTAGCTTTAGGGCAATTAAGAATATTATTATTTAAAAATCAAAATTTGCTACATAAATGTTACAAAAGAAAATCCATACAATAATTCCGTTATTTTTTCAAAATAACCATAGTTTAGGTCACATTTTTTAAAAAGTATATATTGGATTTTAAGATTTTTAAAGAATATACAAGATTTTTATATAAAATACGTAAGTTGTCTTCTACTATCGGATTTTTTTTGTCATAAATAATTCAAAAATGTTAAATAGTTTATAAATGTTACATTTTTAGCATAGGACATGCTAAAGAAACTTTTACTACTTTTGTCCTTAAAATTCAAAAATTTAATATTTAATTAGTTAAAATTAAATAATATTTGCACTCCAATAAAATATGATTTATTTAATATTAAATATTAGTTTCTAAACGCTCTGTATAATTTTTAGTAAAAATATAACACGAATATGATTACACAATTTATTTTATAGCAATGTGATAAAGGTACCTAGACAAAATTAAGCGTACAAAAGGTAGGATATATTAAAATTTTGCTTTTTTCATAATTTGTTTAAAAATTCTAAAATTTTTTAAAATCTTACATTTTTGGTATAGGGATTGCTAAGAAAACTTGCCTTATTTTTATTTGTACAATCTAAAAATAAACTAATATTAAGGGTGTCCCATTAAAAAAAAGGTCGATTACGAGTTAGATTTTTTTTGCTTACTTTCTATAATTTTTGGTAATTATGAAATAATTTTGCTAATTCACCCATATAACCTCGTAAAAAAATATCTTTAAAAAATAATAAAGTTTTTGTACAAGAGACCGTGGTGTTTGTGATGCACCCGCCCATATATTTAACCGAGAGCAGAATTGGGTCCAATGAAAAATACGTTTTATAGGAAACCCTGGCTAATATTTACCCCTTATAACTGTTTAATTATATAGAAATCATACCCTTACAAATTATTAAAATATATTTAAAACAGAAAATACAAGTTGCGTTACTTTCCTACGGCTATAATTAAATAAATAAATATTTTTATAACTAATAAATAAAAAGAAAAACAAAACCTAGCCGAACCTAATAGTTTTAAATAAATTGATTGAAAAAACAATAACTTGAGATTTATTGGAAAATATATATTTTTTTAAAGAAAACTAAAAGAAGTTATTTTTGGGTAAAGATTAAAAACAAAAACAAAAAGGTGCGTCGTATAGTTCCAAATTGCACAGTTTGGATTCACAACATTCTAAAAATTGTTCGAAAAATTTAAAAGGGCAATAAAAATAAAAGTGACTATTAAAATAAAGGAAAATATACTTTTACCTTTCTGTATGCATTTAAAACAAAAATGGTCTCTAGTATTTAATTATCCCAAGTTACAGTTTTTATGTTTTAATTTGCAATTTTTGGTAAATGTAGTTATTAATGTTTTCTTCTTTGCAACGGAAATTTATTTAATTTACTAGATAGTCATATTTTTTTTAAATAAGTTATTAACGATGATTGTTACATGTTTTTCTCATATTATTATTAAATATAATATAATGTATAATTTTTTATATAATATTAATATTTTGTTTTCTAATAAAAAAAGATGGGAGCAAATTTTTAATTTTTAACAAAAACCTTTTTTTTTTAATATTCATTTATACTAATATAATAAATAAAGAGGTAATGTTTGTAACTTTGATTGTTTGTTTGTAAGGGCTAATTTTCGAAAATACTAAACCGATTATGAAATTTCTTGCGTAATCAGAAAGCTACAATATTTGGGAGTGCTATGGTCTATATATTACACAGGTCTACAAAAATTAGGTGGTGTATGCTGGGTGTCGGTCCCACCTAGTTGAGAGTATTTTTTCCCGCTGAACACGAATCTGAACTCAAAACTGAAGTTCAAACTGCAAAAAAACGAATTGCGGAGGCGGGTCACTACCCTTTTTTAATTAGGGCGGTTATGTAGCACTTTATTTTAAAGGCTCTTGATCCTCTATTTAACGCCGCTTTGTTTTTGAAAATCAGCTCGGCCGTTCCAGGCTTACAACCATTTGAAATTTGGCTTAAATACTATACAGTGCGGATTTAATGGTATTGGCTTGTAAGTCTGGAACGGCTGGGCCGATTTTAAGTAAACAAAGTGGTGTTAAATAGAGAATTAAAGGGCCTTTAAAATGAGATGCTACATAACCCTCTTTTAATTCAAAAAAAAGTGCTAATGCCCCTTGGCCCCCGCAATTCGGATTTTTACAGTTTGACCCTAGTTTTGACTTTATGTTTGTGTTCAACGGGAAAAATACGCCCGACTAGGTGGGTCCGACACCCAACACACACCACTTATTTTTTTGTGGGCCTGTGTTATTAGTTTTGAACAGAAAGTTCAAAGAAAAATATAATTAACGCCCAAAGAAGTGTGCACCGCGCGGCTAGTTGTTTATAAAATGATAAAGAGCCTGTAATAAAATAAAAATAATAATGTTTTTATTATTATTATTATTTTTACAATACTCTTTTATTATTAAAGACACCCATGCTACGTTGCGTAAACTCTTAATAACATACTTAAAGAAAATTAAGTACCTGTATTATTTCTGCTAAAAAAATGTGTTTTTTTTTGGTAAGTAAGCTTTAGAAATCAAAAATTTAATACTCCTGTCGACATATTATATTTTCTCTATTCATTTGGATTTTGTAATTTTCGGTAATAATGTAAGTGTTTGGATAACATTCCACTTGTTTTTTGTCAATTACATTTAAAACTTAAATTACGAAATAAATAATTTATTAAAATAATAATAATAAATATGTTACTGCCTTTAAAAAGTAAGTTATTTTTTCAATTTCCCAGCCTGCTTAGCAAAAACAATTTTTCACAGCAGAAATGAATCGTTTATTTTAGGAACCTGATGAATGCACTTAATTAATTTTTAATAAGAGACAAAAAAATTTATCTTTAAAATTAATAAATATTTTACCAAAAATATTGAATAGTTAAAAACTTTTCAAAACACATGTTATTTGTATAAACACTTTTAAACTCATATTTTAAAAAATTCAACTTCAAAAATATTTTTTCAATTGACTTGTTTCTGCAATAAAATAAAATGATACCTACAGGGTGTTTTTAAATTGCAGAAAAACGCTACCACAAATTCCTCAGGCTACATATTACGATCTAACCCAACTTACCTTTGTTCAACAGTTGATGATTTCGGAAATACGGCGTGTTAAAAATTTGTTCTGGTTTTAGTTTTTTTTTTTAAATAATTATGTTAGTTATGGATGTATTGTCAAAGTATTGGGCTAAAAGTGTTTTTGGAGTGGAGAAACTAGAGTTTGCTATCAATTTTTTGTTTGTTCTAGATGGCGCCACCTGTAGTATCTTTCACAAATTACAAACAAAATAACTTTTTTGTGCCAGTCTGTATGTTATTTTTAGATACAAATTATAATTTTTTATTATATTTAACATAAAAGGGAATCTTGGTAAATGCTGATTAAGCAGTTGTTTTTGAGATATTTGGACTAAAAAAATCTCAATAACCAGGTCTAACCTCGGGTCTAACTTATACAGGGTGTTTTAAAATTATATTCTTATCTCTAAAAGTGTAAATTCTTACGTGATTTTAAGAAGCAAAATTCAAACCTATGTCATAAATGTCGTAACTTTTAATATATATAGTGGTAAAAAAATATATTGTTAAAACTTTACCACCTGTATCTTCTGGTCAGTAAAACAGACTGTTTTACTAATTTTAAATATTATACACCTAGTAAGAGAGCATAGAGTTTACTTCAGAAACACATTATAAACCTTCGCGAGACTTAACTAATTTCTGCATTAAGCACAATTTTTTAGTTTTAGTATAAGTAATACAAAGTTATATAAAAAGTAGTGGTTTCTTTGGAAAAAAAGTTAAAAAATAATGAAATTTCTGAGTTTGTTTGTACTGTTATAAAATTCCTCTACATAGTTTTTATATGGGTTATATTTAATTCCAAGTTCTTATTTTTAGGTACTGCCACTACGTGCTGTAAGTTACAATATTGGAGTGGAAAAAGTTCATTGTGACGTAGAAGCGTAAGTTTACAAAAAAATGTTTTTATAAGAGTGCCAATATAATAATAGCAGGGACCTGTTAGGGTTTCAGCTCGGAATATAATTACTTTAAAATAATTAGTATGAAACATGTTGGATTGTATTGTTAATGGGGTATATTTAAAAGTTTACTTATTAAAATTCGTTGCTTTTATTTTTAAATATACAGTTGCAACAACTAGTCCAACATTTGTCCAAACTAACCAGCCTGTTTGCGCGCTCCTTTGACGCCAAAAAACCGACAAGCTCTGAATCACCGGCGAATCATTTGCCAAGCGCTTGAAACGACGTAAATTCTGTCCACGTCCGCGCTATGTGGAGGGGTATGCAGCGTGGAGCGGCACGGCAAATAGGTGCAAGTCTGGACGAGGCTTAAGGATATACAGTATATACAGGATATGTTAAAAAAATGAAAACAACATAGAAAATAAATTACCCTTATTTCAAAAAACAGAACATAATGGTAAATAGATCTATTTACCATTTTGTTCTGTTATTTGAAATCAAAAGTTATACCAAATACCAACACTTTTTGGGTCCTGATTTAAAAATACTTTTAAAAATTAGTCTCAAAAACTTGGGAACATTTGCTAAACTTAATTCAAAAATCACCTACCTAGTGCAAAGTATTAAAAGAGTGTAAGAGACCAAAAAATTAGGTAATAGAAGGTGCAATCCGAAATATTTAAATTAATAAAACAGTGGCGTCAGAGAAAAGTTTTTTGAGAGATAAAAGTTATGGTATACATATTTTAGGCAACATATCCGCAGTAAATTTTGTGCAAAAGTTGATTTATCCGATTTAGTTAATTTTTAAATAAAACAGCCTGTTAGTTAATTTTAACTTTTTGTATTTCTAAGACAATTCTTAATCATAATGTAATATTTTAAAAACTTATTATACTGTATTGTATTGAATGGGGTCCTTCGGCTTAAGCTAGCCCTTTTTCCACTTTGACCTAAAGAAATCTTTTGTAGATGCCCTACATTAGTTAATCCTTTTGATCTTCAAACTTTTCGCGAAGCTGAAAACATTTTGGGAAGCTAGTCTTTTTATATTTTCTGGAGTTAAGAATACTTCTTCCAGATATTTCAGCTACTGGCCTGTTAATTCTGTACATTGGCATAGTATATGTATGCTCCAAGGTTTCGCTCTATCGATCACAAAACCTGCAGCGGTAGTTGTCGGTCTTTCCCATCTTTTGAGGTGGTACCTCAGAGGGCCGTGACCCGTCAGAAAGTAAGTAATCATCGCGAATTAGTTCTTTTGAGGCTTTAATATAAAAAGTTCTTAGGCCAACTTAATTTTTTTAGAGTCATTTGTAATATTGCATCAAGGTGGCCATGACTGGAATCAATTTAATCTTAGGGCCCTAGGTGATGTTAAAAAGAAATACAATCGCAATGCTTTAGTAGCTGGTATAAAAGATAATAAAAAAACAAGTTCGTAAATTGACATTTTCGTGTCTTACTATTATTTTTTAAATGGCAACTCTTTTTAGACAAGCACTAAGTAATCAGAATTTTTTGACAAATCTGACGATACCAACTTATTTGCGACCGGATTAAATATTAATACATAAATATTGCTCTCAAAAAATAAAGATATACGTTTAAAAGTCTAAATCGTATTTAGAATTGTCTCGGAAATTCAACAATGTTAAAATATACACGGTGTTAAAAATTTGAGCCCCTTCCGGTTAAACCGGAAGTTAACAAAAAGTAAAAGACATACGAAAACTTTACTTTTTCCAAACCACTTATCTAGGCCAAGTCCTATTTTAATATGTCTAATTCTCTAAAAATTATGGCTTGTCTAATAGATTCGTTGCACCCGGTATATTGTGAATTTTCGGGAAAACTACTAAAAACTACATTAAAGTGAGAATTTTAAACCTTTTAAAATAAGATGTTATTTGCTCAATTTTCCATTTAAATTTTTGATGTTTGTGTTGGTAAGGAAAGGGGATACCCCTGAAAAAGTAAATTTTAAAACAAAAATATGACCCCATAAAAATAAAAACTGACCTATTTCAGAAATTTTCTATAAGTGTACATGTAACAGAATTATACGGGGTTACTTATTCTTATTTAAATACACTGTATAGTAGGTTCCCTACTCTAGTTAATACCGTGTATACCTAAGCCAGTGGAATAAACTGTTATTAGAAATAAAAATACCAATATGAAACCCACAAACACAAAGTTTAAAAAAATGGGTCTCAAAAATCATTTAATAATTTTAAAGTAAACAGGGTTATTTTAAAGTTGGTACTTTTTTCTTAACACTGTATAAAATGCGAGAAAATAGGAAACATTTTTAAATAAAACTATGTCCAAAAATGCTTTTTTAAAAACAATATTGATTTAAAGAAAAAGCAGTGACGTACTATTTTCTCTTTAAAAAATTCAGTATGAATCTTGTTAATGTCGTGTAATATTCAAAAGAAGTGTACCAAATTTTGTGAAAATATCTGGTACACCCTTAAGTAGACACGCTGTACAATTTGGTTAGCAGGAAGTTTTTTACATTTTTAAGAAGTTAGCGCATTATATACAGGATTTTTCTAAACAAATGCGAAAAATTTTAGAAGGCGATTCCTTGTTTAGGATAAAGGGTAGCTTTAAATGTAGCTTTATAAAAATGGGGTCAAAAGTCAATCATTAGGAGATATCGCGGTACAAAAATGAAAAAATAATATTTTTATTTTTCATTTCAAAACGAAAAGCGCTAGAACAATAAAATTTAAAGAAAATATTTCTATTATAAAAATACTGATACTCTCTGAATATTTTTGCACTTTTTGGAAGCAATGGAAGCGGTAGAAATGGACCCCGAATGTTTTTGCTAACCAAGCCAAATTTAAAGAGACACTTAGGCAATACTGTACCCTGTATCTCAGAAAGAAAGCATTTTCGGACATAATTTTATTTTAAACAT
Organism: Listronotus bonariensis; assembly: GCA_014170235.1. NCBI lineage: Eukaryota > Metazoa > Arthropoda > Insecta > Coleoptera > Curculionidae > Listronotus > Listronotus bonariensis. Next base: position 43,448 of record JACEGR010007463.1, read on the forward strand.
TTTTTTATTTTCTATTTTCTTGCATTTTATATAGTGTTAAATGGAAAGTACCAACTTAAAAATAACCCTGTTTAACTACCTAATAGATTAACTACAAAAAAATATTTGATTTTTTACATCCCATCAAGAAAAAATATGAAAAAATTAATTAGTATAAAGGAACACATTAGAACTATGGTTTAACATGCTTATATTTAAAAAAAAACGATACAAACAGGCACTGACCAAATATCTATATTGCTTTTAATTTTAAAATCAGACCAGATTTTAATAACCAGCTCCAACTTTAAAAAAAAATATATGAAAAAGTTTAAATAATTTGCGAAGGAACTCCAAGCTAATAATATAAATCCGTTTTATTAAATTGTTCATTTATATGTATATTAGTTTTTTATTTTAATAATAAAAGTCGTGCGATATAAATCATTGATAAAACATAATTTTAATTGGTCGTACCCTGGTAAGTATTTAATGGACTGCGGTAAAAAAATAAGGGCTTATTTTTGAGCTTCAGAAATGCATTTTTCCAACCTTTTTTAAGTTTTTTTTTATAATTAATATCTTCATTTTTTTAATCTATTTAAATAAACAACTTAATTAAACTTATTAGGTTTAGTGGCGCTCTGAGTGCCAATTCATGCGCCACAATAAGTTTGTCTGACAAAAATAATGTACGCCACTGATTTTTGCACAATGCTTATGTACATCTTTTTTTTTTAATTAAGCGAATAAAAATACAACCTTTTTTGTTTCCTAATATTTTTTATGTAGTTTGCCTAGTTTTTGGAAAAAAGTAATTAAATCCACTAAATTGCATATTCCTTGACCAAACATTAAAGCATTTTTCTTACAAGTTAAGTGTTTTAATTTCTTATTAGCAACTATCTTAAAACAAAAGTTTAACACCTTGACTCTTGAGAACAAAAAATTTTTGGACTCTGGCTGTTTATACGGCTTGTCTGTTCGAACCATATGGAAAAGTTTTTTTTTTTTTTTTTAATTTTACAGAGAAAAAGTTATTTCTTTTAAAAAATTCTGCATTTCCTAAGACCTAAAATGCAAACCTTTTTTAGAGTTATACGAGGTATGTCAAAAATATAAATTTTGCTCAAGAAAAAGAAGTTCCATTTTTGCAATATCAAATATTTTTATTAAGAGATGTTAAGGACTAAAAATAACATTTAAAAATGCAAACTTGTTTATTTTCAGGAAAACTTTTTTAAATTTATTTTTTATGCGTTAATGGTGAAAATTTAAAAAAGCCAATCGATGTATTTTAGCTCGGAAAATTTGAAAATCGTATAAAAAAGCAATTGCATAAAAAACAAAAGAATTACGCCATCAATGTTGCATTTTTAAATGGAACACCATATATATTTTTACATTTTTTGCTAAATTTTAAGTATCTTTTTATCAAAGGTACTATAATGTCTGTCTTTAACAGTTTCTGGTTTATCGACGCTTAAAAAGTAATATTTTTGTCTAATATTACGTAATTAAATATATCAATATACAATAAAGGTAATACAGGTACGTTACGTTAGTATTTAGGCTTTTAGTCGTGGTTTGTCCAAAGATAAAAAAAGGGTGATTACCTAATACTTTAAAATCATTAAAATTTTACCTATTTGTGGATTTTTATACTAGTTTTTTAAAATGAATTATTCACCTATAGTAACGCTATGTTACAAGTGTGGAGAAATTGGCAGTAAAACTAAAAGAAGATACATTGATAATTTATATAAATAAGCTAAAAAAGTGACCTTTTAGGCGTCAATAACTCAAAAACATTAAAAGATAAGCATATTTTGAATGAAAAACACTTAGAATTGACCGAGAATTGACCATAGAATTCAAAAATATAAAAACAAATATGGTGTTCCATTTAAAAATACAGCATGTATGGCGTAAGTTTTTTGTTTTTTAATATATTTATTCTTCCAGTTAAAATACATCGATTGGCTATGTTGAATTTCTTTTAAAATATGGAGAAAGGCAAAAAATATGCCATATTTCCTCTTAAATGAAATACCCTGTACATTAATTCATACCTATTTTAAAATGTAATATCGTCACCTTAATTGTAAAACCACCTAACTCCATTTTTAATAAAGCATGCACTGCCACCTTTAGCCTTATAAAATAATGCTAAAGATGACATCAAAATCATGTTTTTTTTTATTACTGAAATTAGGTAGTTTTACAAATAATTAATTTATTAAAAAAATATGATTTTTATGCCATCTTCAGCCTTATTTTAAAGGGCTTAAGATGACAATGCATGTTTTATTCAAAATGGATTAAGGTGGTTTTACAATTAAGGTGACGATATGTAAAAAAGCTTAAGAACTGTCAAAATAGCAAAAATCACAGAAACGCTCGGTCTCCCAATTTTTTTTTTTTTATGAACAAGTTTGCATATTTAAATGTTATTTTTTTATCAAAGACATTTTAGCTTTATAACAATTTTCGATATTATAAAAAATAAAAGTACTTTTATCTTGAGCGAAATTCGTTTTCGTTTTTAACATACCTTGTATACCACTGCAAAAACTAATATCTGAGTATTACTTTTAAGCTATAGAGCTTTTATTTAGATTTTTTTTATATAAAATTATTAATTAAAAAGTTTTCCATATGGTACGAAATTAGGTAGAAACGCTGTATAATTTTTTTCAGAAAATTAAATTTTAAATAAGCCCCGTAATTTTTTTACTGCAAATAGGAACACCCTGTATAAAAATAATTTAATTAACATTTTTAACCCAATTTAAATTAACTATATTATTTGCTGGAGAAAGCTATTAGAAGGGACTTACTTATGTTTTTGTTGTTAGTCGTGTAGTTTGGCTTAAACTGTGTCAGTTAGTAACACTTTTACAAAAAATTGTGGATAATTAAATTCTTATAATTTAATAAGCACTGCCATTTTTGGCCGGTTAATAATTGCAATTCTTGGAAGAGAGTAGCGGAATATAATTTTTGCTCTTTTGTAAATTTTTTAATGACCGCAAACTAACAGTAAAGCTAGCATTTCTTAGGCTGTCGGTCAGCAGGAGCCGACCGTGACTGACTCCCAAATCAACTATTTACCTAAATTTGGAATTATTTAAAAGTGAATATTTAATTTTGGCAAATGTTAGTCGAGTCTGTTTTTGCCGACCGACAGTCCTAGAAAACTCATGCTTAAACTGGGATAAAACTTTTTTTATCCTTTACGTGATATGCCAAAAGTCTTTCTGAGTATACAGAACCCTATATGAGAGGTAACGCCTATAATAGCTTAATAAAATTTGCTTAACCACCCAAAGTATTTGGGTGAAGTTATAGATAGACATATTAATTGTGTGGAGCATATTAATTATATTATAAACAAAATTAGGTGTCTTTCATTTAGTACAATTCAAAAATTTCAATGATTTTTAGATTTCGTAATTATAAATAAACATGAGTTTTATTGATATTATTAATATTTAAACTATTTTTGCTCGTATGGTTATAACTTATTTTATTATAAGACAAAATTTAGTAAGCGTGCCACTAAAAATTATCTTTTGATTTTAATGTATCTAATAACATATTTTGGTAGAATTATAGGTTAAAAATAAAACTCCAAAATGATTTTGAAAAATTTTAGTTTTTTAAAAATGTAAGAATGATTAAACATGTTAAGTACTTTTTTTGAAATTATAGTATCAGCGATTACTTATTGTATTTTAAAAGGGTTTTGAATTTCTCCAAATTAATCTGCCCTACTTTTCTTTATTATTGTGAATCCGGGCTCGGTGCGGCATTAATGCGGCTATGTGTGGCCAGACCCTAAAGCGTTTTAAGAAAGTTACTTAACGGACAAATATTCCATGACCTAGGCGCTTTAGGCAGAATAATCTTAAACAAAAGTTGCATATTACTTCCAGCATTATCGTTTCGCGAAGCCTGTATATATACAGGGTGTTTCATTTACTATTCGAAAAATTAAAGTTATCTTTTTTTTATGAAACCCTAAATATTTTTGGAAATGTGGAATCTACGAAAGATACATTCCAAGAACATTTTAATGCAATGTATCTCCATGCAACAGTTTTCGGAAAATAATGATGTGTAAAGATTTAAAAAAATTGTTACTGGTTTATTAGTGTATTAAGCTAAATAAAAAAGAAAAGTAGGGTGAAATTTTCTTATTTTATTTACTTCAGACCTATTTTCCATATTTAATTGCTAAAACATACAGCTAAGTAATATAGTATATTGGCCAGTAAAGCAACAATAAAGCGGGATCGATGCACAGTGCGCTAAGAGATGGGGATTTCGGACGAAAATCAAATCAGTCTTATTGCACTAAAATAGTTATGTTTAAAAAATTGAGTAGGATTTAATGCATTTTATACTTTTAGGTTGTTATAAAAATATGTAATAATTTTGGCAATTGCATGAGTCAACTTGTTTGCATGTCGGAGTTATTTATTTATTCTCTACCTATTGGTATTTTACACGCGTTAGATCGTCTCATTTCCACGCATTGCCAGTGAACCTTTTGACTTAGCTTATGCTGTATAAGAACGTGTAAGTAAGTTTTATATTTAAAAAACAATAATATTTGCTTTTTATAAACAGAAAAATTAAAAAAAGAAAATTAAAAAAATATATCGAAGTATAGTTATGGTTAGATCATAGATTTTCAAAATTTTAAAAGAAATTATAAAAATAGTTTTTTTTCTTTTTATAAATAAAGATAAATGTAAAGAAGAGGGATTCTAATACTCTAAAAGATAAAGTACATCCCCAACAAGAACCTAATGTTATGCTTGCAGAATAAGTATGGGACATGAAAAAATGTTTATCAGACCCTCATGTTTATAATTCGCAACTGCTTTACATACGCCTTGGTAAATAATGCAAGGTGTGTGAATTTGGGCCGGAAACGGAAGTTCTTTTAAAGTGGGCTCTTGGCCCAAATTTTAGGGAATTGTAATTAGAAAAAAACTATTTTAAATAATAACGGCTTTTTATATCCATTTAATGGTATTTGTTGATTACGAATAACACCGGTACTGATGTTATTTTTAAAGACGAATTATTCCAGTTTATGAAAGTTCGTACCAGGTTTCAAGTTATAAATTTACGCCCCCTTTTTTTCGGACAAAATAAATAAAATCGTTTTGTGTTTATTCCGTAGTATCCGCATCAGTCATTAGAATTTTATAATATCTTAAGATATCCGGGGCACGACAAAATGTATGTTCTTTTTTAATGAAACACCCTGTATATTATATTATTGTTAAAAAGATCTTTTAAAAAGCTTAAAAAAAGTACCTTATTTTATATATTTACCTTCATTACTTTTAGAATCATGGCAATTCAAATTTGAACGGCAATTATAATTGCAACGATCGTTAGATTATTGAAATTCTTTCTGTGGCCATATTTTCCAAACCATTAAAGATAAACCTATCAAATGGGACATTTTTTTAACTTTCTTCAATTTTTTTATACTGACTTAATATACAGAGTATTTTAATAAAAAACACATGTTTTAGTCGTGCCATGTATATCTAGAAGAGAAAATAAAATTCTGATTACTAGGAAAGAGCATTTACACAAGTTGCATATTTTGCTTATTTTGTGCAAAAACATATTTTTTTGCGTGTTTTTT
>JACEGR010007464.1:0-49065 GCA_014170235.1 Listronotus bonariensis
CTTGTAAAAACGGCAGGTATACGGCAAGTTTTACCCCTCACAGAATTTGGGCCGGATCCTTTTTTAAATTTTATCAAGTGACATTAAACTCACATTATTTAATTATTATTCAAGGTCAACGTGACCCCGGTAATTGGGTTACTTCAAAGATAATTTAGCAAGTTTTTGTCCTTATTCAGTGTTGACGTATCGCAGTGGCGCCTTTACCAAAAGGCTGAGTAGGCTGAAGCCTATGGCGGAATTTTTTAGGGGGCGGCAGAATATGTGTTATGAATAATTTTATTGGATTTCGAATTCATTCAATTTTATACCTACTTATAATTACAAGAAATGAAAGTGAGGACCTTTTTTTTTTTTTTTTTTGCTGCTCTTCAAAACTATTTCTGAAGGACAAAAGAAGAAGGAAGGGGCGGCGAAAATAAAATTGCCTACGGGCGGCAATGTAAGTGCGCCTCTGACGTATCGTGTCCATGGTATTTTTTTATATCACTACCTAATTTATGTTCTTAAAGAAATGTAAAATAATATAAATTATTATATAAATATATAATGAATAATTTTCTTTACACATTAAGATACTGAAATTTTAAGATTTTTAAATTATTTAATGATTTAAAAAACATTTAAGTCCGGTCCTGGACATGACTTTTTAATGCGCATGTACCCAAAACCTTCCGGTGGGCCTCGAGTTTGTTTACTGCGCAAGGTCGTAAAAATCCGCAAAAGGCAACTGGGCTCTGTGTATCTAAATATAAAATATCTATGAGTATAATTGACTCATATTACTGCAGTTTGATTAAACTTTTGCACCGCCTCCCCTACATTTTACCAGGAAAACGCACCGTTACGGGCTCGTTGCGGGTATGTGTGTCCCCACCTCTAATATGTCGCTAAAGAATTAAAAACATATTGTCCAATCTAAATAAATGATCTATAACCTATGTAGCTATTACTACGTGCTTGATACCACACTACTATAATATTAAAATGATCTATTACTCGAGCATAGTTAGGCAATCATTATTTATTAATAGCCTTTACCAATTTTGGTAACCGAAAATTTCTAATAAATTTAATGATTTTTATTTAATTAAGACCTATTTTTTACGATATATAACGAAATGAAAGAAAAAAACATATAAGGAGCGTTTCTTTGTGAACCGTTAGAATAGAAACCTTATTAGGACTGGGTCGATATGAGTTTTATACAAAACAAGCAATAAAAGCGTGGAAAATGGGTTTCTAAAGTTTCTGATTTGCAAAGATTGAATGTTTGATCGATATTAAAGGAAATACGGGGTCTAGTACGCCAAAGGTGGGATATTATATTAAACAACCTGAGAGTAACCACCCACACAAAATATATTTCTGATTTTTAACAATATCTTATTTTAAATACCTACATAAAATATCCAGAAGATTTATAAAAAAGAAAACAGAAAGGTATTCCATAAGGGCTTTTATAAGTAAGACTCTACATGATCCCCTAGATGCAAAACCTTTTAAAAATATACAGGATGTTTCAAGAAACATACGCCATCGTCCTGAAAGAAGTTTCTTATGCAAAAATAAGAAAAAGTTATTATAAACATGGATCCGAAAACGCTTTCTTTTGAGATACATGGTGTTAAAGTTTAATTGATTTTTCATTTTTTTATAATTTGAAAACCACGTAACCGATTTGAATGAAATTTGATAGGCAAATTTGCATTATTATAGAGCATAATAACAGCGAAAAGCTGTTAACAGCTGTGTCAGTGGCGTGCGTAGAGAGCCCCAACCAGATACTTTTAAGGAAAAATAGGTAGGCCACTGATTTTTTTAAATTGTGATACGCAGCTATAAAGAGCGTTAAATTTGCAACAAAAGTTGTCTCTTGTTTTTTTATTACAATTTTAAAAAATCAGTGGCGCATCTATTTTTCCTTAAAAGTATCTAGTTGGGGCGCACGCCACTGACACAGCTGTTAACAGCTTTTTACTGTCATTATTTCCTATTATAATGCAAATTTACCTATCAAATTATATTCAAATCGGTTACGTGATTTTCAAATTATTAAAAAAAAAAAAAAATCAATTTAACTTTAACTAAATATCTCGAAATAGAGGCGTTTTCAGACCCATGTTTATGAAGACCTGTTTTTTCTTATTGTTTCATAAGGAACTTCTTCCCGGACAATGGCGTAAGTTTTTAAAACACCCTGTATATGTTACGCCAAATTTGTGTATTTGCCGATTTTATGTATTCGGCAAAATTAAAGTTTTGCTTAATTCGTGAAATAAGCTGTTCTGTCACATGGAGGGGATCATGGTTAGTTCTGGTCACTTTAATCTTTTCTTAATAAAGCGAATTAAACAAAAAAAAAGATTTTTCTAAACTAAACCTTACCCCCTCCCTCACTTAATTTAGAAAATAAACACATACTACATGTAAGTAAGCAGGCTCTGTCTATATGTATGTAAAAGAAAAAAACTTTGTCTTAAATGCTAAAAGCTACATATAATAAAAGTCGCCGTAGGATATACAGAGTGCTTTAAAATCGCAAAAATCTTACTTCGAAATATAAGAAAAAAGAAAAACATATTTTTGAGACTACCTACTTAAAAAAACGTAAAAAAGTAATCAAAAGGGTAAATTAATTTTTTTGCCTAATGGTTATGATTTTTTAGGAAAATTAAGGTTAGTGTTATAAAAAAATGTAAAATCTTTCAATAATGAAATATTTTTTTTCTTGATAAAACCGTAAAAAGATTCACCCTATAATAAACAGGGAGATTCAAATTTACGGAAACTTTATTTTCGTAAATTAAAAAAAGGTTATTTATATTTTTTAACCATTTTTTTACTAGCGTGGAAAAGAAATAAATTAATTTTTTGTTGAATAAATGGTGACTTTTTTGTTACTTCTAACATACATGTTACTTGATATTGTAGGCATATAAAAACAAAGTCAATTATTTATTTAAACAAATAAATTTTTCCAAGTAATGATGAGCAATAAGAAAAAAATGTACGGGACTTACTACGGATTAACTGCAATATTAGTAGCTCACAAAAATTTGTCCCACCTAAGAAAAAGTCACAGGCCGCGCCTGCCGTGTATAGCATTTGAATTTAATTGTTTTAATCAGTGTAACATACCAAAAAAGGTGATCTAATTCTAATTTTAAGAGGCGCTTAAAAACAATTAAACAAAATTGCTATTCACCGTAATCTATTAACTTTACGTAGGTATTCCACTTAAATCATTGGTCAAACAAACTACTTGTTTGTCTTTAAGGTAGCCAATTAAATCTTTAAGACAAATATAATAAAAGAAACAAAACCGACATTTGTCGTTTCCATGTAATAAAATTTAATTCGTTCCTTAATTACTGATTTATTTTTAGATAGCTTTACACAGATGCAAAATGAACGGTTTTTGCATTTACATGTGTTTTTTAGCTTTTTACTTATCGCGACTGTATAATCACATTGCTTTATGTGTAATTACTTTCTACCTACGCGCATTTTCAATTGACGCTTTATTGACCAGATTTAGTAATCTGCGACTTTTGCGGTAGGTTTATTAATTAGCAGAACCGAATGGTTGGTGATAAACTAGTAAAAAAAACTGTAAATTATACCTTTATATTATACGATATTAACAGCTATTTTTACTTGATTACAGCGTGTACAGTGTATATTTTGATACTATTAAATATTGGCTTCCCTAATTAATTTTTACAAAATTGTATTAGACCATTTTAAAACTGTTGATAAGCTAAACTTATATACTAAATTTCGTGTTTTTCTGTCCTTGGGCGTGCCATAGTTCTATTGTATGTAAAAGCGGCTTCTTATAATATACTAATTATAAAATCAAAATCAACAGTTTTTGCAAGATATGGCCTAACCTCAAAATGGCAGTGTTGGGTAAAGTGAATAGGGCAAAGTGGATATGGTATCCACTTTACCCGGGTTTGAAAATATTGAACTGCAGATTATAAAACTCATATTTTGTTAAAGATGGTGAATAAATACAAAAACAAAACTTATCAAGACCATTAATTTGGGTAAATCTGGAGAGTTAGTGAAGGGTACTGATAAAAGGTATGGGATGGCTGATTCAACTCTATACAGACTAGTCAAGGGTAGTGTCGTTACTCCAAAATTTGGCTGAGAGAAAAAGCAAAAATTTATTTAAGAAACACTATTTGTAAAATTTCAGAAAGTGACAACACATTGTATTCATTACTGGTGGATTCACTATAGTAGGGGAGCCCACAATGCTAAATGGGGATTTACTCGAGCGTCATAGAGAGAGGGTTGCAAAGCTTAGATGATAAGAAGAAAAATGTTATATAATATACATACATAATGTATCACTTTTCATCGGTAGGGAAAGCAGCTATAGATTTTTAAATGTTTAAAAATATACTGTTGCATGGAAATACTCGAGTGCATCAGATATTGATAACATCAATGTCCTATATACTTTTAATTTAAATCTATACGGTTTTCATTTATATTTCGTCACCTACTTTTAACTATAAGCAAAAAGAATAGAAAAAAAAACATCCGGTATAAAAGTTTCATACTTTTTCATGCATTGTATTTTAAGCATAAAAAGAAATAATTAAACATTAAAAACTTAAGAAAAATGAAGGGGTAAACTTTTTGTAAATGGGCAACCTTTTATTTTATGTCACTATTAGAAAGGTCTGTTAAAAAGCTTTAGAAAAATTCCACATTTAATATATCTGTCTTTAATACGTTAGTTTCGAAAATATGGCCATTTAAATCTGGGTATATTTTCTACTACATCTACAGTTTTTTTAATCTTTAGACAAACCACGAAGGCCTAAAGACTAAATACTAACGTACTGTGGGTGTCTTAAGCGAGGTAAGAGGGAGTTTGTTGAAAGTGAACTTAAATACTGGAAGAGTTGGGGGCGAGGAAAAACCTTCTCGGGCAGCAGGTTCCACATTCTAGAAACTCTAGGGATAAAAGAACGAACAAAGTGGGAAGTTCGGGGCCAGTCCAGTTGGACCGTATAGGGATGCATACGCGCGGCACGACGAGTTTCTCTGTTGGGAACCGTGAGTGGAGAAACTATACTGGACAATTCTTCAGAGTAAAAGCCATGAAAGTACCTATAAATAAGCGATAAATCCCCCACAGCCAGACGATGGGCAAGAGAGGGAAACCTTTCTGTAAGTGAAGGATCATTAATGAGACGAATAGCTCTTATTTGAATGGAATCAAGGATGCTTAGGGTTGTGGGGGACGCCATGCCCCAAATATTAAAAAAATATTCCAAGAAAGGTCGGATTTGGAACCCATATAGCGTGTATAAATTAGAAGGGAAAAAATACTTTTTGGCTCAAAAGAGAAATCCAGGCTTTTTTGAAGCTGCCGTGGCTATAGATACAATGCGTTTATTATGCCAGTTAAGGTACTTTCAAATGTCCACAAGGTATCTTTGCTCTGTAAAACTTAGCCGCTTATTAAGTAGAGGATAAGTATTTGATGACTCTTTTCTCTACAAGGAACATGATTGTGTTTTGGATGCATTAAAATGGACGAGATTTTTGGCGCCCCAATCCAATATTTAATTAAGATCTTGCAAAAGAGATATCTGCATCGCTCTGCGTTTTTTTCCAAATCAGGTTTAGTGATGGGTTAAGGAACCTGAAAACTGGAGTAAAGGGTACCATCGTCTGTGAAACTATGAATGGAATTAGTTGTGGACGAGAGAAGGTAGTTAATGTGAAGAAGAAAAATGTTGGTGCCAGAACTGAGCCTTGAGGCACTCCAGGTCGGCGGTTCGATTCCCAGCGGGGAAGACATATTTAGGTAGTAGTTATTTAAAAATAACGACCGTGGTGGCACTACCGCGTTGTCTAAAAGGTGCTGTGAAATGGAACTGCATGTTTCAGTGCTTGGACAACGTTAACGAAACAGGGGGAACGATGGGTTAAACATCTAATAACCCGACACCGACGGTACTCTGGTATTTAGGCATAGATCTTCGTGGGATGTCAAAAAGATAAAAAAACTCCAGCATTTACTTGGTAAAAGCTTGAAGAATGGCCCTCCACAATAACTCATATACGTCTATTAGATAGATAACTAGAGAGCCAAGTACAAAGTTTAGTTGAAACACAATAGGAGGGAAGTTTATTAAGAAGTGCGGCATGCCAGACCCGGTCAAAAGCTTTTGATATATCAAGTGAAACGATCTGGAACTCACCTAGAAACTCAAGAGACTTATTCCAGCAGTGTGATACGAAGGAAAGAAGATCTGCTGTAGATCTTTGTGGCGAAATCCGTACTGCGTGTTATGCAAAATTTTGTGATTTTCTAAATACTTAAGAATTTGTGAATTAATGAAATTTTCCATTACTTTACATAGAACTGAAAGAATTAAAATTGGTCTAGCGTTAGAGATTTAGATCCTTGCTTGGGAATAGGTTAAACACATGCAGCTTTTCAGCTCTCCGGAAAGATACCTGTGTCGTAAGAAATTCGAAAGAGCCGAGTTAGGATTGGTGCAAGTTCTGTGTTTTTAATGCTCATTTGTTTATTTTTTTATGCTCCAAAGATAATAGATGAAAAAGTATAAAACTTTTATACGGGACGTTTTTTTTCTATCCCTCTTGCTTAAAGTGGGTGGCAAAATATAATTAACAACCCTGTACATATGTTAATCTTATCGTTTGGTTGGAAATGAAATAAAAAAATAATAATAGAGCGCGTCAGATTTTCTATGGGGGTGAAGTAAAACCTAAAAAAAAAACTCTAATTTAATAAGCTGACAATTTCGATGTGAAATAAAGTAGCACTTATTATTATAATGTGCAAAAAAAACGCTATTTTGAAATAGTCAAAAGCATCAGATTAAGAAATATATGGTTCATCTTTAGGTCGTAAGCCGTATTTTCATTGTCTGATATGTTGACAAAGACGTTTATTTAAAATATATTTTATTATTTTTTTATAAATCTGTTCCTTTATTTTTGACGGGCGGCCTTATATGCAGGGCTCATATTGGTGGTATTAAGTAAGTACTTAACCGGGTACAAGGTATCCTCCTGTATATTAAACTGCCGCGCTGTAGTAAATCCCGAAATCCCCGCTTGGGTTCCCCTACGATTACAATACGTATCAGGTAAATACGATTTTAGATTTTACAAATAGCTTTATTTAAATAGCTTTTAATTGGCTTTTGGAAAATAACAAAATTTAGTGTGTAAATAGTGAAACTATAATGATCTTGGGTGTAAGCTTTTCTTATCAATGTCCTCAAAATATTCTAATACAATTTTGTTGTAAAGGCAATAGGGGAGCCAATTTATAAGGGTATTAAAATGTACATGGAATTTCCTTTGGTCAGTCTGGCAAAGCATCAGTGACATTGTAGGTTTTATATATTCTAACTAAAAAAGAGTCTAAAAAAGAATCTTAAAACGGAGTAAGAAAAATCCATTAAAGAAAGTTTTTAAGGCATCCACAAACTCAAGGAAAGTGACCAAAGTTTTAGGGTGTAGCATCAGGAATTTGTGACTAAATTGGCCCATGTTTTTTATAGCAGGGGTGGCAAAATAAATAGCTTTACTATAATTAATTTCTTTTAAAAGTTTGTGAAGATTAAAACAGTAAATAAAGTCAATTAACAAAAGTTCTTAAATTGGTTTAGGGATTATAATTAACTTAAGTTAAAAATGTGTTATAAAAGGGGTAAAAGAAAATTAAATTGTAATTTAAAAAATAAAACTTTGCTAATTTCTTTTACTTTTTTAATCTACTACCCATGTGGGAGTTTTAAAGGAAAGTGTTTTCGTAGAATAAATACTTAATTTTAATTATTGTAATCAATACTTTAAAACATACAGATTTAAGTAAGTCTCAACAATTTGGCCAATATATTTTTGAAATTACTCTTTCCGGCAAATGCCGGCCTTTTTTAACTGACTTAAAAAAAGGTTTTAATATGTACACATGACACCTATATATTTTTTTATTTATGTACTGTTACTCCGTCAATTGTACACCAGGTTTAAAAAGTATTTTTTTTTATTTGACAGAGAGCATACCAAATGTTATTACCCGACTTCATTTTATTTTTTTTAAATCATTACTTTTAAATTTTTGACAAATTTTATTTATGTTTTGAAGTCGGTTAAAAAAATGTTTATTAAGTAATTATTTAACTCTTTCTTGGAGTACTTTTTGTCCTAAATAAATAGACAGTACCTTATAAGACTTGTATGACAAGTGCAATAAAAATAAGAATAGCTAACAATACTAAAATTAAAAACATTATTTTAAATTAAAAATTGCATAATTTTTCATGTTACATTTGGAATACGTACATTACTTGATATTTTTTTATTTTAAAGGACTTAAGAAAGTAGTAAAGAAAAAGTAGATAGTCATATCCATTTTTCCGATACATCTTGGTCCAAAATTTACAGTTTTATTGCATTAATGGCACTTATAATCAAAAAGTGGCAAATGCACTGTCAACGTATAGATGGGTCCATATTTAATTAATTCTGAAAGCGATGCCGCCAAGCACACAAAAAATGATAAAGTAAACAAACATTTTTGAATGCACATAGCCTCGGACAGAGCCTGATTACATATTTTTAGATAAATAATAAAAAATACATTGCTAAAACACGTATCACCTACTTACAAAACATTCTCTTATTTCGCCTCTGTCCTATTATAAAACCGGTGGCACGTGGCGTAGTACTAGAAACTCTTTTCTCGTTTCTTTACTTTATCAATTTTTGTGTACGGCGTCGCTTTCAGAATGAATTAAATATGGACCCATCTTTACTCGGAATGTTATTTTCTATTGAATGTAGTTTAAATATACTAAGTGTCTTATTTAAAATGAAAAAGTTATGATTGTTTCCGACTAAACCGGAAGTGATACGAAAATAATTGAATCCATTAAACAATTCAAACTTAGAAGATACCTTGGTATCAAATTTTATTTTCATATTTTAAAACTACCAAAAAGAGATATCCGGTATTTGGAGTGTATTTTTCCGGAAATTACTGAATCGATTTTAAAAAAGTATAAACTAGTTAAGAGGTATTTTAAGACCCTTTTAAATGAGTATTATTTAATCCCTTTTTATAATCTTTTAACATTTGTATTGGTGGGGAAAGGGGATAACCCCAGACAAGTATATTTTGTCAAAAAAAATCGACATGTTTTATTAGGCTTTTTACAGTACAGTGTGACAATTATCAGAAATTATACTAGGTGTCTCATTTTAATTGTAATGCACTGTATAAGTGCACTAATATGCACTATTAAGTCTGAAAACTGGACACAAACTAAAATCATTTACTTAATTTAAAGTATAACATTTTAAAAATTTAGTACAACTTATTTTATTTATTTATTTGCATTAAACAATTTATTTTTTATGCCGTCGATCGGAAATACTGTGCTCGGTATATTTTTCAGAGTTTTACAAATCTAAATATACAGCGATTATGTTTGTTTTAATATTTATAACTTGAAATTATTACCAACTATTTTTGTTTTAAATCAAATAAATGTAGGTAATAGAATAAAAAGAAATGTTAAAAAATTAAATTACTCTTTAATTAAAAGTGTGCATTATTACAATTTAAACGTTTCTCCTAACATACATTGAGACTATTGCCAGACAGCAGCTTCCTCCCCATTAAAATCCAACTTTCCACATCAACATTTCCACTAATTTCCACTAGATTCGCCACTAATATTCAAAACAATTTTGTTTCCATTAGAGCAAGACCTTTAACTTATCTCTGTGCTTTGTAACTCGCAAACTACCCTGTGTTAACCGCCCAAATCACTATTTTGGCTTATCTTTATGTCTGGCCTTAGACTCGCTCCGTTTTATAGTGGTTTAGCATCAAGCACTGAGTTTTTAAGTATTTTTTTTTAAATTATTTAAAACGCAGTTCTGTTTATTTTTAAATGATTATTTCTCTCGTTATGAAATAGACCCATCAGACACTGGCATTTTTAAAATAAATTTTGTTTAGTGATTGTGGTAGGGAATTTACTATAGCGCGGCAAATACCGGAAGATCAGTTAAGTACCTCCACCAAATATGAACTCCGTATACAGGGCCGATCGTAAAAAACAAAATTATATCCATTATATCCATATCCATCCATCAGATTTGGATAGGGTGAGTTAATTTTATGGTAAACAGTGTCCACAAATTTGACAATTTGAGAGTAGCGTAAAGAAAGCGTTAATAGCGTCATTTTGACGACCGATAAAAAGGTATATATAGTATATAATTTTTTCCTACGACCACTTGTGAAAATAGCAAATAGCACACTGATTTCATGCATAGAAAATGCGTTATATCACACTAGTGTTGCAAAGTACTTTACAGCACTAGTGTTGCAAAATACTTTACAACACTGGTGTGATACATATTATGATGTCATTCTAAAAACTGCTATTGGTTTTGCAAGTGACATATTTATTGTAGTGACAGTAAAAAAATCTTTTTATTTACCTTAAACGGTAGAACCCAAATTAGCGAAAATCATCTTATTTTATGTTTATTAAAATTTACGAAAAAATAAAAACATAAACAAAAATATACATAACCACAAAAAACAACTTTCACTGACTGGCACAGTTTTGTGCATTTACAATTTTTATATTTATTATATTTTGTATTATAATGTATAGTTGGTTGCCTAAGCATGATTGTCATAAATTAATAAATCTAGTGACTCAGGCATTCGACTATTGGCGCGGTCCGCGGTGATTAGCCGTGGTGGTACAGTTCTGTTAAGATGGCTAAATTGTACTTTTGTGTATTTTTGAATAGTTTACTTTTATGAAATATTTATAGTTCTTAAAAGTGCATTAATGGCTTTTTATTGTTAGCACAACAATAATACATATTTTTCTTAAAAATATGAGGAAAAACTGTTATTTTTACTTAGTTTTACATGTGATGTTCAGTTTCATTAACTCGTTTTACCAATTTTACCCCACCCAGCACCCCTTTTCACTCCCCGATCCCGTAAGTTTATTTACTGATATTTTTAAAAAAACGGAATATTTTGGATATGCACCACTTACGTTTTATTTAGAAGAGTGTCTAAAATATGTAAGAATCGATAATTTAAAAAAAAACCCTTATAATAGCAGAAAACCGTATTAAACTATTAGCGTTATTACCTAACAAAACCATACAATTTTTATTAAGTGAGGGCCTTTTTAAATTCCAAAATGATAAAAGTTATATAATGCTTCTAGGTAGGTGATTTTCGATGTAAAAATATTGTCAAAACAGTATAATATAGCAGTGAGGAAAAGTATATATCACACTAGTGTTGCAAAGTAAATATCACCCTAGTGTTGCAAAGTTCTCAATTGTTTTTATTTTTTCTGAACAGACAAACTTTAATTTATTTATTTTTTGGTGAATAATTTGTGGTCGTAGGAAAAATAGTGTACAGTACTCGTGTGAAAATGACTTTCTTACACTCGTGGGTTTGTCGCACTCGGCTAACGCCTCGTGCTACAATATTCCCACTCGTGTGAAATTAGTCATTTTCCACACTTGTAATGTAATATACTATTTTTTTCTTATCATCTAAGTTTTGCACCCCAATAAGTCTTTATGACGCTCGAGTAAATCCCCAATTAACATTGCTTTTTTACAGCGAATACATTTCTGTCATCCAAAGTGGTTGTCAGAATTGATAGAAAATGTCAAACATTATTATCACTTGTAATACCACTAGTAATAAATTTACTTCTGGACTTTTTTTAAGGCTACGAATATTTTGAAAATTATTTTTTTTTAAATATTCGTAGCCGAGAAAAAAATTTCGTGCAGAAAGAAAATTTCACACCAAGTTTGTTTTAAATAATATTCTTTTAAATTTAATTTTTGTTACTTTGACACAAGCTTTAAAATTTTACCATAAAATAAATATTTTTCATTTCACCAATTGTAGTTGCAAATATATGTAATTTTAGAGCTTATTATTGTTTAATATTTTATATTATATATCACTTATACTATTATAGTTGGTAAAAATAGTTTATTTTAATTTTTTCAGACCTATACCTTGCTTTCGTTCGCTCTTCACTTAGGTCTACTAATTCAGTCCTATAATATTATTTTACTAACTGTAGTTGTATAAAATTGTCATTTAGGGACTTAAAACCATACATTATTTCATATTATGTTACGCCTGAAATATTACAACTGGTACAAAATAACATTTTCTTTAATTATGTATGCAAATGACAGACATGACGTTAAAACAAATTCAATGATTATATCACAAACATCTTCTCTATAATTCGCTCCAGGATACCACAGGCAGGAGAAAAAAAAAAATCCGATAAAAACTTGTGTTGTCATGGTAATGCAACCAAAACTACGCATTTGATTGGTCAAAATGCAGTGGTGTGGAATTTTCAGTAAAATTCTTTGTTGTCAGCTTTATTCTAAGATTCTCAGGAAATAATCAGCGGTATACGGCTAATTATTTCTCGACCTACAAAGTCAAATCTACTAAACTATTTAATATATTTTTTAAGTTGTGCAATAATTTAAAGAAACCCTTGACCGCTTCGCGTTCTTTTTTTAATTTTAAAATAAAAAGCCTTAACCGCTTCGCGGTCTTGTATTTTTATTAAATTATTTTACATTCAACTGTTTTCCAAGCAGAACCTTGCTAAAAATATGTTGGATAGTTTAATCAACTAAGTTTACATGTCTTGTAATATTATATGTATATAATGATGTTACTAGTGTTTTACACTGGAAAAATGTCATAGCAACCTTCTCTTTTCTAGTGACAAAACTCCTACTTGCTTTTACCTGGATAAAACCAACATGATGGTTTTTCAGAGCACATAAACCTGTTTCTGGTGGAAAATTTACATCTTAATATCATAATTAAATATTTTAATGTGCAAATGCACACAAGATAAATATCAATTCTTGTTTGGGTACATAGGTTTATAAAAGTTAGAAATTACCCAGCATTGATTTTTCCAACTTCGGTCCTTATTAGGAATTGAATGACAATCGTTTTTAGAGCTATTGACTTCCGCAGACTTGGCCTACTCGGGAAAAAAATTAATTTGCCCCGTGGCGCAGTGGACAGAGCTTTGATCTTCGAAGCCAGAAGTCGCCGGTTCGATGCCCAGCGGGGAGACATATTTAGGTAGTAGTTATTTAAAAATAACGAACGTGGTGGCACTCCCGCGTTGTCTAAAAGGTGCTGTGAAATGCATAACTGCATGTTTCAGTGCTGGGACAACGTTGACGGAATAGGGGAAATAATGGGTTAAACATCTAATAGCCCGACATACACGGTACTCTGGTATTTAGGCATATGCCTTCGTCGGATGTTAAAAAGATTAAAAAAAAATACGAATTTTCTACCATTTCGGACACAGTATATTTCAGTTACCGTCCATAAGTTACATGTGATACCCGTTGATGCTTAACTCTATTCAACCATACCAATAAAATAAACCCTATTTAGCTTATCTTTATGTTTATCTGATGTTCCCAAGTTGTGCTGCTTGTGGCAGGATTCCGCGTAGCTGGCAGGACGATATCTGCTGCTTTTAGCGGGAAATTCTGACTAGCAGGAAAGAGTTTATTATTTGTTGATGCGTTCGCTAAGTCAGATAATGGTTTGTATAAACTCTGATATACTTTTTCGTCTTTAGGTCTTATTATATTTAATTTTTTTAATGACTTTAGGCGTGTTAAACCCTAGCAGGTAAATATTAGACTCACAATGCCTTCATGTGAAGATTTCTTAAAGGATAAAGCACAGTGGCGATTTTTAGGGATGGCGCAAAATTTGTGTAAGGTTTAAAATTTAAAAAAAAAAGGTTCTCACCGATAAAAACCTTTAATTCCTTACTCCAGAGTAATATAATTTCCTGTGCCGCAAAAATTTTGAGGAGCAAACAAAATAACAAGGTCCTCATTTCTACAATTCTAAATATTCAAAGTGATGTCATTTTGTGTCCCGCCTTGCAGGGGGTCCACCAATTTTTCTGGCGGGGCTTGCTCGGGCCACCCTTGGCCCCCTGGCGTCGCCACTAATAAAGCATCGGTCTCTCTTTGTTGTTGCTTCAGGCAGACTCCTTTCCACTTACTAACAAAAACACATACAAAACGTTTTCAAGTAGCACAACGTGTATAAAATACATATAGGGTGTTTCCTATTTGCGGTTAAAAAATAGGCTTACTTATGACCTAATTTTATAAAAAGTCTCTAAATGACTGACAGATCTAATGCAATTTACCTTAGTTGAAAAATTAGTCGTTTGCGAGATACAGGTTGTCAAAGTTTTTATTTTAGTTATTTTTTGTTTTAAAGAGGACCTCATTTTAGAGGTAATTTTTTTTTGGTTGTCAAAAATTTAAGAAAACAAAAGAAGGGGCCCCATCTCTCTTTCCGCCCCGGGCCCCGATAGTTCTAAATTCGCCACAGTTGCTATATGATTAAAGAATGGAGAGTTATGAATTTTTGTGTATGGGACTGAGAAAAATATGCAAAATCGTAATGAGGCTGATCTTTCTATTTAAATTAAGAGCGTTTTCTGGAGGTGCCTAGAAACCAATCTTTTAGCGTCAGAAGTAAAAATAAATATAGTCTATTTTTTGGTCCCAACCTACCCTATGGTAATTTTCAAACGGTTGACATATATTTAAAATAGCGAGTCGCAATCCGAAGTTACATAACGTGATGTATAAAATTTGCTACGTAAAATATGAAAATGCGGCTCAGTAGTCGATAGAATAACCTATAAATAGAGCACCAAACTTGTTTTTTTATCTTTAGACAATCCACAAAGGCTAAAACCTAAATACTAGTACCGTGGGTGTGTAAAGCAACGTAAGAGGGAGTTTTGTGACACGGAATTCAAATTCTTGAAGATTTGCGGTGAAAGGGGAGACTTTTGCGGGGAGCAGGTTCCACTTTCTAGAAAGTTTAGGGATAAAAGAAAGCACAAAGTGGGAAGTTTGGAGCCTATCCAGTAGGACCGAATAGGAATGCATACGTGCGGCACTACAAGTTTTTTTGTTGGGAATCGTAAGTGGAGGAATTATTCTGGACAATTCTTCAGAGCAGAAGCCATGAAAAAAGCGATGAATCCCGGATGGGCGAAGAATCTGTGTATTTTAAATGGTGTTTGCTTATTACTTTTCTACGACCACTTGTAAAAATAGCAAATAGCACACTGTTTTCATGCATAGAAAATGCGTTATATCACACTAGTGCGGCAAAGTACTTAACAACACTCGTGTGATATATATTATGATGTCATTCTAAAAACTGCTATTGGTTTTGCAAGTGACATATTTATTGTAGTGACAGTAAAAAATACTTTTTACTTATCTTAAACAGTGGAACCCAAATTAGTGAAAATCCTCTTATTAACGTTAAGTTACTACAGAGTACAAGCTTTCTTCTAATATTAAAAAGAGTAATATTAAAATTTCCGAAAAATTAAAAACATAAACAAACATAGACATAACCACAAAAACAACTTTCACTGACTGCTCGCTCAGTGGCAAAGTGTTGTCAGGTAAGTAGATCAATTTAAAAATCTCCCTCCTACCTTTGAGCACGCACTTTATAGGGGCAGCCTTGCCGCTTGACCGTTCGACCTAAAGCGCCAGAGAAAAAAACTCCTATAGATCAAATTCCTTCTTCTCTGTCTTCGTGTACTCAAACAACTAGTTAAATCTTTTTTTGTTAATCCCTTAATTAAACCCGAGGCTAATACACACTTTATAAATCCACTTTTTTATCCATTCATAAATAGAATCAAACCCTTCCGACGTTGCCAAATGTTTTCCATATTTTGCATGGTATAACTCAAAGTCGGTCTATATAAGGTCGCGACATTCGGCCATATTGCTTTGACGTGTTATGACGTCACATCTCCCATTTTTCGGCCATGTTGTTCAGTGCCGGAGATATACAGTTTATTGTATTAGTAGAACAACCGTTTACACAACAGTTTTTAATTATTAATGAGTTGTAAATTCTTTTACTTTAAATAAAAAACATTTGGAATTACATCTTTCAACAAATATCACTTCCAAAACAATGCAAAATTAAATGTGCAAATTCTAGACGCCACTGGATTGATCATTAGCTTTGATTTTACCCAGTCTTGCCAACTTTTCTCCGTGGAGTTCCTTTCCTTGCGTCCCCGACCTCGAACCGGCCAAAAGTTGAGGATGTGTCGCAACCTTATCAATATAAACTAACATTGGGTATAACTGACGTTTAGTAGTCGTTTTTTTCTTACTTTTAGGACTTTAGATTATGCATTTACAATTTTCATATTTTTTCTCAAAAATATGAAGAAAAAATGTATTTTTTACTTAATTTTACATGTGATGTTCAGTTTCTTTAACTCGTTTTACCAATTTTACCCCACCCAGCACTCCTTTTCACTCCCCGGTCCCGTAAGTTTGTTTATTAATATTTTTTAAAACACGGTATATTTCGGATATGCCCCACTTACGTTTTATTTAGAAGAGTGTCTAAATTATGTAAGTATCAATAATTTTTAAAAAACCCTTAAAATAGCAGAAAACCGTATTAAACTATTACCGTTATTACCTAACCAAACCATACAATTGTTATTAAGTGAGGGCCTTTTTAAATTCCAAAATGATAAAACTTATATAATGCTTCTAGGTAGGTGATTTTCTATGTAAAAATATTGTCAAAACAATATAATATAGCAGTGAGTAAAAATACATATCACACTAGTGTTACAAAGTAAAAATCACCCTAGTGTTGCAATGTTCTCAATTGTTTTTTATTTTTTCTGTAAAGACAAACTTTATTTTTTTTTGGTGAATAATTTGTGGTCGTAGGAAAAATAGTGTACAGTACTCGTGTGGAAATGACTTTCTTACACTCGTGGGTTTGTCGCACTCGGCTAACGCCTCGTGCTACAATATTCCCACTCGTGTAAAATTAGTCCTTTTTCACACTTGTAATGTAATATACTATTTATTGAATCTGCTCTATTTTAGAGATTCGTTTTATATGTAGATGTAAATAATTTTCTTCAACCCTTTTTCCTCAACTAATTCAGTGCCAGACCGTCACAAAATTAACTTTTTTTCTCTTCGCTAGTCCGAAATCCCAGTGAATTTTAAATACATTCAAAATACGACTCGATCCATTTTCTAATTAGCGACAAACAGTTTTTAAGTGCACTGTTCAGAAAGCCGTAAAGAGTGGCAAATGGACTCTAATAAGGTTTAAATTGTCTGGGTTACAAAATGGCCGATAATCAGTAGCGCAGATGTTTAATCGTATTTTCTTAGGGATAGCTCACAAAGGCTTATACAAGCTGTCTAAGAATATGTGGGCAATCTCTCGGATTCATATAGAACACGTAAAAATATTGTGATAATTTCCTTAAAGCCCCTCTTTACAGAGATATGGGCCCTTAAAGGACGCCGCTGAAAAGTGGTTTTTCTTGAATAACTTTTATAATACTTGGTATAATGAAATAATTTTTTAATATGATCATTTCAAGTTTGCAAGGCGGGGACTAACCCTTTCACAATAGTGATAATTATTTTTACACCTTGTGCAGAATTGGGCAGAATATTGAAAATCGGTATTCGAATACGAATACGAATACCGGAGAAAGAAAGTATTCGAATACCGAATATTTGAATACTTGGAAGAAAAAAAGGATTCGAATACATGAATACCCGAAATCGGTATTCGAATACTGAAAACGAAAAGATTCGAATACTACAAAACAAAAGCTATGACAAAATTGAATACCAAAAAGAAAAAAAAGGTCTTTTTTCCTATTTGCCTTCCCTTTGTTATTCAAATCATGACAATTTTAGTATTCGGATACTACTTACACTTTTCGGTATTCGAATACTCGGAACGCCGGTATTCGAAGACTCAAAAAAAAATTCGTTGAATACTTCTAAAGTATTCGAATACAGAATCCCGAATACTGAGCAAAATAATATTCTGTCGAATACCGAATACCAAACACACAAATGTATTCGAGTACTATTCGAATAACTACAAAATGTATTCTAAATACTATTTACAATACTGAGTATTCGAATACGACCCAACTCTGACCCTGTGTAACAAAAAAATGAAATAAGTATTTTTGGGTAGCCTAAATTCTTAGCTAAAAAAGGTACTCTTGTTATATGTCAATAAATTAAAGCGTTTTTGAAAAAACAAGTTTTTGTTTAGTAAGGCCATCAAAAAACATTAGATTATTTTTTAAAAATGGTACTATAAAAGCTTGTATTTTTTATTTTTACGAATCTAAAAATAATGTTTCAGCATTATGAATGGTCCCGTATTCTTTGATAATTAAAGCTAGCGAATGCATACAATAAGAGGGAGCCTATGTCGAACCGACAAACAAAATTATTAAATACAACCCTATTTAAGGGTACCTTTTTTTTAGCTAAGAGTTTAAGTTATTTAAAAATGATATTTTTAGATTTTAATATACAGTGTGTAAAAATAATCAGTACTATTGCTTAAGGGTTAGTCCGCCCCTGGCGAACTAGGGAAGGCAACTGTTTTACGAGGAAAACATTTTAAGGAGTTTTGACTGGTATTTATCATATTAAAATAATATTTTATTATACCATGCGATATAAAGGTTATTTAAGAAAAATCAGTTTTCAGTGGCGTCCTTTAAGAGCACATATCTCTATAAAGAGGGGAAAAATATTTTATATGAACTTGTCACATTATTTTTATCTGTTCTATATGAATCCGAGAGATTGCCCACATATTTTTTACACCCATAAGGCATAAGTGTTTTTGCTCATTTTATCAAACTTTTAAAGCACCTTCTTTGGGTTAATACCAGATGGAACCCATTTGATGCTGGTCGTATTACCAATAAAAAGCAACCTTTTTATAATTAGAGAACCCATTTTCAGACAAATAATAAAACCGTTGGGCATAGCGTATCCAGAGTAAATATGATGGAAATGTCAATTGCCCAAAGATTTTATTATTTGTCTAATTAATACCCCAGATTGATGAGAAGATTGGTGCGATCTGGTGACTAGGACGTACCAAATTATTTTTTAGCTTTTAGTACAATAAAACCGTTTACCCATAAAAACTTTTTTTTACATAATTTATTTTCATTCTATTGAGTTTATTTATTGCCTTACTATAACTAACCAGAACTAACCAACGATTTTATATTGAAATAGTTTTATTTTCATTCTATTGAGTTTATTTATTGCCTTACTATAACTAACCAGAACTAACCAACGATTTTATATTGAAATAGTTGTGGAAAATATGTAATTCTCCATTTTATAGCAGCCGCCATCTTGGAATTTATTTTTTTATAGTGAGCTCTATTCTACCAACCAAGATCTTTCATTTGATACCCATATTGGGGTAAATGTTGAAAAAATATGTAATCAGCCATTTTGTGTCGGCGGCCGTCTTGAATTTTAATTTTTTCATAGTAGGTTCTATTCTATCAATCAAGCCTTTCATTGGAAACCCATATTAAGGTAGTTGTGGAAAAAATATGTAATCCGCCATTTTGTGTCGGCGGCCATCTTGAATTTTAATTTTTTCATAGTAGGTTCTATTCTATCAATCAAGCCTTTCATTTGATATCCAGATTGAGGTAGTTGTGGAAAAAATATGTAATCCGCCATTTTGTGGCTGCGGCCATTTTGGATTTTAATTTTTATATAGTGGATTGTATTCTACCAATCAAGCCCTTTCATTTGATAGGGTAGGGCGGGGCTAGTTGAGCAATTTTTCATCTTATCGGTTATAGCTCCTCAACAATATGTCTTAATGGCCTATGATGCATACTAATGGATTGGCAATTTATCCCTTAGCAATAGTGTCCATAGTAACTTCTCTTTTGTAAGCTAAATTAGGGAGCTACATCTATTTTAATGTAGATAGTCAGGTATGTTCAACGTACCCCATATGTGAGGTAAGTTGAGCAAGGGTATGGGGCTAGTGGAGCACTTAGAAAGTACAGCCAAATTATAGGTATAATGTTAGGTAGGTTTACAATAAAAATACGTTTTGACAATTTGCTTTTTATATTTATAATCCTATAGTCACAAAACAACAAATCTCATCAATAAAACTGCAATGTACCTATCTTAGCCTAACTACTGAATTTAAACTTGAATATTTGTATAATTATTATTAACATAGCTTATACAAATCATAAAAAAAAACATATAAGACATTTAGGAGTCTAAATCTTCATTTAAAACAAAACAAAGTAATTTTTTATTTATTAAAAAAAACTAAAAATCAAATCAACAAAACATCAACTCCAAGTTAACTTTATTATAGCATTAATTAAAGATTAGACTTTCTATTAATAAACAGACTTTATATGCAACTATCAATATTGCTGATATAATTTAAAAATATATATTAAATAGATATTATTTGTCAGTGATTTGGCTCCTTTTGTTGGTATGGTCAAACTATTTCCGGAGAAAATTTATGAATTAGATAGGTCAGCTCGTTTTTTTGTTGCTTGTACGGGATGCAGCCTCATATAAGTCTTGAGTAGTATAGGAACCTCTAGTAGTCGAACTTTTATAAGTCCGTATCCTAAAAAAATAAAAATCATTTTATACTTCTGTTAAAATCGTGGGGTTAGGTGGACAACTGTAGCTCAACTAACCCCAACCTGAAATTTTAAAGCAAAAGTGAATTTATTAAAAAACGGATAGAATTATATTCAGTATCTTTATAAAAATCAAAACTGCAATAAATTTACTAAAGATTAACACTTACTTGATTGAAAAAGGATATTATTTAACTATTACAGACGAAATATTCTGTCTGAAAATTATTATACTTTTTAATCACAAAATAAACAATACGTGGGGGTACTTTTCTCGATTGCCGCGTCACCACTGGCGGTCGCGCGATCTGTTCCTCTTGCGCAACCCATTCTTTACGCTATTTGATGCGTTTGCGTACGGTCGATAGTTTTTGATATATTTGGATTGCCCAACTTACCTCTATGCTCAACTAGCCCCGCCCTACCCTACCCATATTGAGATATTTGTGAAAAAAATTTATCCGCCATTTTGAGTCGGCGACCATCCTGGATTTTAACTCTTTCATAGTGGGTTCCATTCTACCAATCAAGCCCTTTTATTTGATACCCATATTGAGGTTGTAGTGAAGTAATACGTAATTCGACATTTTATATTGGCGGCCATGTTGGATTTACAATCATAAAAATATGTTGTCATCAAGATTAACAGAACCATTTAACGAAAATTAAAGCCAAAATTTTATTTTCTCTCTTCACTTCTAATCGTTAATGAGTATATCAGCATACTGTTAATATCTCAAAAACCAGCAATAATTACCGTATAGTGTTTATACATTTTTGATGTAGAATTGAATAAAGAGTCAAAATTTGTTAAAATATACAGGGTGTTTTATTAAAAAAAATCTACTTTACAATAAAAATCTGTTTATGAGAAACCCTGTATATTAACTCGTACTGTTAAATTTTTTTATTTAAATAAACATTTCTTATTTTAAGTTTATGTACAGTGGCGTTATTTGGTGTATAAATAGAGTTGGGAGACCCTGTATAAATAGTCTTTTTTAAATAGAAGTAAGTAATATTTTGCTCTATTATTTCAATATTTTCCTAAAGCTCATTTTGTTTTAAAGGTTAAGGTTAATACAACCAATAAACATTTCAATACCAATTCAATCAACAACATTATTTCGGTTACTAACTGCAAATTGAAAAGTACAAACATTCCACGGCTTTATAAAATGCAATAGGCAATATTACTGCGGTACGTGATCCCTGTAACTCGTGATTGTTGTTAACTTGGAAGCTTTTAGGTGAGCTTTTAGGATGTGCGTTCTGAAAGTAAAACTGCGTTTTATAAGAGATGAAATTTGTGGAACATTTTTATGCTATACGCGATGGTGCAAAATAAAAAACCAGAACTAACCTGTTTTACTTAAAACTTTAATATGTTCCACAAAGTATTTTTTTTTAAATCTCATAAACTGTGTAAAGATTTTGCATCGCTATACTGTAAGATCAGCATAAATCAATAGCCCACATTTTGTAATTTATTTCCTTAAAAATATCATAATTTTTCTATTCTAATTGTAGACCCAGTCTCCTTAAGTTTTTATTATTTAAATCAGTGGCGACGCCATCTTTTTGCATTAGGGGTGGCCATGAAGGGAGGGGGCGGGGATTTTAAGGGGCGGTCAAATAATTTTTAACTTTGATACATAACACTAACTAAATTTTATCCGCCCAATTATTTGCAATAAAAATAAATGGGGTATTCCGTTTAAAAACTAAAAAAAGTCTAGCACAAAATTGGGAAATCTGGAAACCATGCCAAGATCACTATTTAATTTCACATGTCCAAAACAGTTTTGAAACCAAATTTAGTAAATAAAGCTTTAGCAGTTTTAAAGATAATTAAAAGGTGCGGTACTTTTTACGAACCCCCAGTAGGTACTCATTATTTAATATAGTCGCCTTAAAGTTTAATAAAAATTTTTAGTAATCCGTTAATCTATGGAATTATGGTCATTTCGAGCTAAACCGGAAGTCATAGGGAAAAATCAAATCTCTAAAACAATGCACAATTATGTAATGTTCCTACGTGCCAAATTTTATTTTGATATTTTAAAAAATAAAACACTTAACAAGCTGAGCCACTGGCTAAAAATGCCGATATTTATAGTGACTTTTCTTAAAAACTTCCAAAGCGATTTTAAAAACTAAAGATCATTAAAAATAGAATTTGAAACCCATTAAGATAAGATATCACTTGACACCCTCTTACCATTTAAACTTTTTGATGTTTGTGTTGGTAAGGAGAAGGGATAACCCCAAACAAGTAATTTTTGACACAAAATATGTCCCCCTAAATATAAAATTTACGTGTTTTACGTTTTTTTTTGATAAAGTGTTTTAATTGGAGTGCACTGTATATTTCTAAAACCCTCAGTTACCACCAGTGGCGTAGCGTGTCTTGGAGGGAGGCCCAACAAAAAAATTGAAGACCAAATAAAAAAAGTTTACACTTTTCAAAGAACAATACATTGTTTTTCTTATTCCAGCATTGCCTTTTTCATTTTCTTCGTTTTCGGGCCTACTCTCCCAATTTAGCCGTTTGGGGGCCCCTGTAGCCCGAGGGCCTCGTATCATTACTACAGCTGATACGGCGGTAGCTACGCCCCTGAGTATCGCTTAATATATTGCTTATGAGTCCAAATAAACCTGTAGGGCTTTTACTAAATTTTCTTTGGTGAAGAGAGGATTATCATCAACATTGTACTTTTTAATGTAAATTGCGGACTTTACATTTTGTTTTAAATATCAGTAAAGCCATAATTAAAGCCCAGTTAAGACCAAGTTGTAATTTTCTTCGTTTTCGGGCCCACTCTCTCAATTTAGCCGTTTGGGGGCCCCTGTAGCCCCTGCGGTAGCAAGGCCCCTGACTATCGCTTAATATATTGCTTATAGAGTCCAAATAATTCTGTAGGGCTTTTACTAAATTTGCTTTGGTGAAGAGAGGATCATCATCAACATTGTATTTTTTAATGTAAATTGCGGACTTTACATTTTGTTTTAAATATCTGTAAAGCCATAATTAAAGCCCAGTTAAGACCAAGTTGTAATTTTCCTCGTTTTCGGGCCCACTCTCCTAATTTAGCCGTTTGGGGGCCCCTGTAGCCCGGGGGCCTCGTATCATGGATACAGCTGATCCGGCGGTAGCTACGCCCCTGAGTATCGCTTAATATATTGCTTATAGAGTCCAAATAAACCTGTAGGGCTTTTACTAAATTTGCTTTGGTGAAGAGAGGATCATTATCAACATTGTACTTTTTAATGTAAATTGCGGACTTTACATTTTGTTTTAAATATCAGTAAAGCCATAATTAAAGCCCAGTTAAGACCAAGTTGTAATTTTCTTTGTTTTCGGGCCCACTCTTTCAATTTAGCCGTTTGGGGGCCCCTGTAGCCCGGGGGCCTCGTATCATTACTACAGCTGATACGGCGGTAGCTACGCCTCTGACTATCGCTTAATATATTGCTTATAGAGTTCAAATAAACCTGTAGGGCTTTTACTAAATTTGCTTTGGTGAAGAGAGGATCATCATCAACATTGTACTTTTTAATGTAAGTTGTGGACTTTACATTTTGTTTTAAATATCTGTAAAGCCATAATTAAAGCCCAGTTAAGACCAAATTGGATAAGACATATTTTTTGGTTTAATAAATAAATGTATTAAATAACCTTATTGTTCCTTCAAAAAAAAAAAAAAAAAACAAAAAAAAAAAAATAGCTGTAAATCAAATTTGAATAAAAATTTTTGTACACCTTACCATTTATTAGCTAGGTCTTAAATAGAAAGAAATTAAAACTAAATTTTGCGTCAGCTACGTATGTTTTGAATATTGTTTTAGGAAACTCATAAAATGATATTTTAAATATTTAGGAAATTCTTACAATGAATTCCAAATGTTACCCGGCAAATAACCCTGATTTACTTGTTTTAAACGACAAAAACTTCGGCCATCCAATTCAGTATGGAATTTGAAATTCTCATTTAGTTGCGGTCCCTCACTTTTGAGCCAAAATAACTTCCCAGTTCTTCCCTATAATTATACCGGGAATAGCTGGAATTCCTTGAAACAGAAGTGATTGCTCTCTACACAGAACTTAACGCATGAAAGTCAGCCCTTCGCTGTTTTACTGCGAATGCCCAGACAAGGGTGGCATTTGCCGGAGGGTTCAGAAGTGTAGTTGTTAAAAAACGGGTTAATTTGAGAAACCATTATTGGCTGTTTTAAAAGTTTTGGAAAACGAACAGAAGTTAACTTTTTGCGCTACTCTTGATATTGGCCTCAATACCGACAACTTGTAATAAACATGTATATGTTTTTTTTTAAATCGTTAACATAAAGATAAAGTAATCCATCTAGTACACTACATAGGGTGTTAAAAAAGTAACTTTTTTTACACTTTAAAATAGTTTTGTTTCAATGCCTACTACTATAAACTTAAATATCAATTCATGCGATGTAACAGTAAACGCAACATGAACTAAACCAAACAGTCAAGTTACCTTTAATTTTGTCATTATTTCTTTTAGTTCATGTGTTACTAGTTTTAAAATTTGACAGTTTGCAAATAAATTTAATAGAAATTATTAAAAATTAATTTTAATAAAGAATTTGGATGACTAAGAAATTGAAAAGAAATTTATAGTGCTTAGTATATTTTTACAAAAAGTTATATTTTTACAAAAAGTAAGTACATACAATTTTCTAAAATTAAATAATAACTGCATAGTTATGAAGAGGATAATGGTCTCTTAAAAAAAAAGGAGAGATGTTTTGTTGCAATATAATGGCTGTGCTGCAAAAATTAAAATTAATAAGTTTACATAAATAAAACATGTATAAAATGGTATTTCGGGAAATTTTTATACGGTCATGGAAAAAATATAGTATGTAACACATGCATAAAGTGTCTTTTTTACTCTTGGGATTACAGCACTCGCCCAATAACTCATGCTGCCAAACTTCCCACTCGTAAAAGAAGTATTACTTTATGAACTTTTGTTACATAAATTACTATTAACAAATTGAAGTTTTTAAGTTACCAGTGCTAACCTAATACACATTATCGGTTTTTAAAATTAGATATTTTAATTTTAGTTTTATGTTTAGGGATTTATTAGATCAATTATAGATATTATTTTATAGCAAATGCTTTAAGTAATAATAGGCAACCCAATAACTACATGAGGAAGTGCCTAAAGCTACTTTAGCCTTGCAAACTGCACCAAAGTAAATATAAATATAAATATATATCATAATAAGAACTAGATTTAAGCATAAAGTAACATACCTACGGATAAGAGAAACCATGGCATGCTAAAATTTTCGTACTGCATTTGCGGCAGGTTTGGCGGCAAGCTTGTCATTTTTCCAGTTTACACTTTAAATGCGTCGGTCGAAGCCTCGCCTCGTGTAAGATCAGCGGTGGGGAGACACGTAAGCTTACTGAAATGACTAACTGGCGGTATTTCAACGAGAAACGAATAAAATTATATTGGGAGTTTTCGCATGACCTGTCCTTAAATCGGCTATTCCATGATAACTCTTATAATTTCCTTACTCTATGATTTAAGTAATACATGTGCTAATTATTCTTTTTTACCATAAATTTTAACAAATACATACAGTTGCAATAAAATGATTATTGTTTATATTGGAAGAATTTACTTTAAATCCCCCAGGGATTAAAATTACTTTAAATCTCTCAGGGATTAAAATGCCACTTTGTTTTCTAAAAAGAGGGACTAAAAGTGCACTTTTAATCCCTAAAGTGCATAAAATATTTTTTTAGCCACAAAAATTTGCGTATTTGCTTTGTAAGTCTACAAAAAACAAATTAAAAAAACGTTATTTAAATATAATTTTTAAACATCATTTAGTGGTAAAACGTTTTCCTTATTGATTTCGCAGAAGAAAGATGTAAACCTTTCGTTTGCCTAATCGTCCAGAAAAGCTGGATTATTTTTTATGCGACAAAAATTTGCAAATTTATTTTGTAAGCTGAAATAAACACATTAACACAAATTAAAAAAAATGGTTTTTCAATATAATTTTTAAACATCATTTAAACAACTAAAACGTTTTTCTTATCGATTTCGCAGAAGTAAAAAGAAAATACGTTAGATGTATATCTTTCGTTTGTTTAATCATTCAGAAAAGCTGCATTATTTTTTGCAACAAAAATTTGCTAATTTATTTTGTAAGCTTAAATAGAAAAAGAAATTTAAAAAATGTAACTTTAATATAATTTTTAAACATTAATTTAACAACTGAAACGTTTTTCGTATCGATTTCGCAGACAAAAGAAAGAAAATACGTTTGATGTAAACCTTTCGTTTGCTTAATCGTCCAGAAAAGCTGCAACATTTTTTTGCGACAAAAATTTGCTAGTTTATTTTAAAAGCTTCAATAAAAAAATGTAATTTTAATATAATTTTTAAACATCATTTAAACTAGTAAAAAAGATTTCTTATCGATTTCGCAGAAGAAAGAAAGAAAATACGTTAGATGTAAACCTTTCGTTTGCTTAATCGTCCAGAAAAGCTGGAATTATATTTCAAGTTCGATTAGCAGCGAAAAGGTTTAAAAGGAAATTTGAAAAGAATAAAATGACTTTCGAGTTTTGTTTAAGATTGAAATTAAAAAAATAGTTTTGTTGTTGAGAAGTTATTTAGAGATTTTTTTATAACAAAGACTTTTAATTATTATTTTTTAATAAGAGTAGTTAAATAAGTCAGGTTTAAAGATTTATTGCAGTATTAAAAAGGCTCTTTCAAGCTCATTACCGAGACCACATCAAAAGTTTACTTCTCTTTCTGACATAACCTATACCGTAAAAAGTGACCACTCAAATATATACCAGATAGGTGCTATTGTGAAAAAACAAAATAAAGTGATGACCAACATAGGAGAGGTGATAACAATTTAAAAACAAAACAAATAAAAAAAAGTCGAAAATAGGTTTGAAGAATTCCTTTAGTAGAGAATGCAAGAAAAAAATCAAATAAAGTGTTTTTGGAAACATTCGTAGTAATAGTCGAAATGGAGAAAAATTAAGGTAATTTGTATTAATTTAAATAAACTTTAAATTTTACAATTCTATAAACAGAACATACAGTGTGTCCAAAAAATTCGAAAACGCTCGAGAATTTTAAAGTAAACTGGAAAAAAATCGGTACTTTGGGGTTTATGTCAGAACTGTCAAGCCACAAATGTGATAGCTGCAAGATAAAAGATAATACCTTGGAACTTTACACGTATTATTTTTACTAAATTAAACTTTTTTTCTGATGTTAATACTTAAAGAGGAAAATTGGACTTTCATACCATTATATAGCAAAAAACAGCGGGAATCCAATAATAATAAAAAAAATACGTATCTTATTGAAAAATTTAAAAACTTTTTTAAATTTGTTCTTGGCACTGGATCCTTCCGGTCCAATTTGCCAAGGGTACAGCTACGCCCGTACGACTTTTTCAGCCGCCTTCTCTATGGTTTTACCCTGGAGTACCAATTTTTGTCAGGTTTGGATTAAAATTCCGTGAAATATTTGAGGGTTTTCAAACTTTTTGGAGACATGGTATACTGTGTTAAAGTTTGTAATAACATGATAATACATAGGTTTTGAATTAGACCTATTCCTAAATAAATAAAAAAATAAAGTATGAAGTGCCTTAAGCCCTTTATTTACCACAAGTTAGTTGCAAGAAACCTCTAATCGATTAATTTACCATGTCACACCTAAAGCCTTGTTTTCAGAACTATGTCGTGTCCCCAGCGACAATGAGGGGACCAATGGGAGCTAAGAATTTTTTATGACTTCCCCCACTCTTTTGTAGCCAGCGACTGCCTTTCGAGTTGTATTTTTAAAAACAGCATAAGCATAATTATGTTGTTCCCCTACAATGACATGGCGGAGGGGATTGTCGCTGGCGACACGACGTAGTACTGAAAACGCGACAATGGAGATGTTAAACCGTCAGATATTGGCTTTTCAGGATCGAATTTCTACCCGTATTTTTTGCTTTTTGTCCCTTTTATTTCACGACAAGGCATGATAATGAAAATTCATATGTTTAATTACACCAATTCTAAAATTTAAGAAAGAAAAAACATGTGAAATGTACCAAACTATTTACCACGGATATTTCTTTACGTTTAAAAAGAAAAATTAGTTGCAAGAAATCTCAAATCGATTAAGTTTCTACGTCACACCTAATGGTCATCGCGACAATTGAGAAGTGTAAACCGTCAGATATTGGCTTTTCAGGATCGAATTTCTACCCGTATTTCTTGCTTTTGCCCCTTTCATTTCACGACAAGGCATGATAAAAATAATTCATAGGTTTTAATTAAACCTATTCTAAAATTTAAAAAAGAAAAAAAATGTGAAATGAATTAAACTATTTACCACGGATATTTCTTAACATTAAAAAAATTAGTTGCAAGAAATATCTAATCTGTTAAGTTTCTACGTCACACCTAATGGTCATCGCGACAATTCGCGACAATTGAGATGTGTAAACCGTCAGATATTGGCTTTTCAGGATCAAATTTCTACCCGCAATTTTTGCTTTTTGTCTCTTTTATTTCACGAAAAAACATGCTAAAGATAATTCATAGGTTTTAATAAAACCTATTCTAAAATTAAAAAAAAAAGAAAAAAATATGTGAAATACATCAAACTATTTACCACGGATATTTCTTTACGTTTAAAAAGAAAAATTAGTTGCAAGAAATCTCTAATCGGTTAAGTTTCTACGTCACACCTAATGGTCATCGCGACAATTGAGATGTGTAAACCGTCAGATATTGGTTTTTCAGGATCGAGTTTCTACCCCTATTTTTTGCCTTTTGTCCAGTTTATTTCACGAAAAGACATGATAAAAATAGTTCATACGTTTTAAGTAAACCTATTATAAAATAAAAACAAAATGTAAAATGAATCAAACCATTTACCACGGATATTTCTTAACATTCAAAAAAAAAGAAAAATTAGTTGCAAGAAATCTCTAATCGTTTAAGCTTCTACGTCACACCTAATGGTCATCGCGACAATTGAGATGTGTAAACCGTCAGATATTGGCTTTTCAGGATCAAATTTCTACCCCTATTTTTTGCTTTTTGTCCCTTTTATTTCACGACAAGACATGCTAAAGATAATTCATAGGTTTTAATGAAACCTATTCTAAAATTAAAAAAAGAAAAAAATATGTGAAATGCGTCAAACTATTTACCACGGATATTTCTTTACGTTTAAAAAGAAAAATTAGTTGCAAGAAATCTCTAATCGATTAACTTTCTACGTCACACCTAATGGTCATCGCGGCAATTGAGATGTGTAAACCGTCAGATATTGGCTTTTCAGGATCAAGTTTCTACCCCTATTTTTTGCCTTTTGTCCAGTTTATTTCACGAAAAGACATGATAAAAATAATTCATACGTTTTAAGTAAACCTATTCTAAAATTTAAAAAAGAAAAAAAAGTGAAATGAATCAAACCATTTATCACGGATATTTCTTAACATTAAAAAAAAAAGAAAAATTAGTTGCAAAAATCTCTAATCGTTTAAGTTTCTACGTCACACCTAATGGTCATCGCGACAATTGAGATGTGTAAACCGTCAGATATTGGCTTTTCAGGATCGAGTTTCTATACCTATTTTTTGCCTTTTGTCCCTTTTATTTCACGAAAAGACATGATAAAAATAATTCATATGTTTTAAGTAAACCTATTCTAAAATTTAAAAAAGAAAAAATATGAAATGAATCAAACCATTTACCACGGATATTTCTTAACATCAAAAAAAAAAAAAGGAAAAATTAGTTGCAAGACATCTCGATTCGTTTAAGTTTCTACGTCACACCTAATGGTCATCGCGACAATTGAGATGTGTAAACCGTCAGATATTGGTTTTTCAGGATCGAATTTCTACCAGCAATTTTTGCTTTTTGTCTCTTTTATTTCACGAAAAGACATGCTAAAGATAATTCATAGGTTTTAATGAAACCTATTCTAAAATTAAAAAAGAAAAAAATATGTGAAATGCATCAAACCATTTACCACGGATATTTCTTTACGTTTACAAAGAATAATTAGTTGCAAGAAATCTCTAATCGATTAAGTTTCTACGTCACACCTAATGGGCATCGCGACAATTGAGATGTGTAAACCGTCAGATATTGGCTTCTCAGGATCGAATTTCTACCCGCAATTTTTGCTTTTTGTCTCTTTTATTTCACGAAAAGACATGCTAAAGATAATTCATAGGTTTTAATGAAACCTATTCTAAAATTAAAAAAAGAAAAAAATGTAAAATACATCAAACTATTTACCACGGATATTTCTTTACGTTTAAAAAGAAAAATTAGTTGCAAGAAATCTCTAATCGGTTAAGTTTCTACGTCACACCTAATGGTCATCGCGACAATTGAGATGTGTAAACCGTCAGATATTGGTTTTTCAGGATCGAGTTTCTATACCTATTTTTTGCCTTTTGTCCCTTTTATTTCACGAAAAGACATGATAAAAATAATTCATACGTTTTAAGTAAACCTATTCTAAAATTTAAAAAAAAGAAAAAAATATGTGAAATACATCAAACTATTTACCACGGATATTTCTTTACGTTTAAAAAGAAAAATTAGTTGCAAGAAATCTCTAATCGGTTAAGTTTCTACGTCACACCTAATGGTCATCGCGACAATTGAGATGTGTAAACCGTCAGATATTGGTTTTTCAGGATCGAGTTTCTATACCTATTTTTTGCCTTTTGTCCCTTTTATTTCACGAAAAGACATGATAAAAATAATTCATACGTTTTAAGTAAACCTATTCTAAAATTTAAAAAAAGAAAAAATATGTGAAATACATCAAACTATTTACCACGGATATTTCTTTACGTTTAAAAAGAAAAATTAGTTGCAAGAAATCTCTAATCGGTTAAGTTTCTACGTCACACCTAATGGTCATCGCGACAATTGAGATGTGTAAACCGTCAGATATTGGTTTTTCAGGATCGAGTTTCTATACCTATTTTTTGCCTTTTGTCCCTTTTATTTCACGAAAAGACATGATAAAAATAATTCATACGTTTTAAGTAAACCTATTCTAAAATTTAAAAAAGAAAAAAATATGTGAAATGCATCATACTATTTACCACGGATATTTCTTTACGTTTAAATAGAAAAATTAGTTGCAAGAAATCTCTAATCGATTAAGTTTCTACGTCACACCTAATGGTCATCGCGACAATTGAGATGTGTAAACCGTCAGATATTGGTTTTTCAGGATCGAGTTTCTATACCTATTTTTTGCTTTTTGTCCCTTTTATTTCACGAAAAGACATGATAAAAATAATTCATACGTTTTAAGTAAACCTATTATAAAATTAAAAAAAAATGTGAAATGAATCAAACCATTTACCAAGGATATTTCTTAACATTCAAAAAAAAAAAAAGAAAAATTAGTTGCAGGAAATCTCTAATCGTTTAAGCTTCTACGTCACACCTAATGGTCATCGCGACAATTGAGATGTGTAAACCGTCAGATATTGGCTTTTCAGGATCGAGTTTCTATACCTATTTTTTGCCTTTTGTCCCTTTTATTTCACGAAAAGACATGATAAAAATAATTCATACGTTTTAAGTAAACCTATTCTAAAATTTAAAAAAAAGAAAAAATATGTGAAATACATCAAACTATTTACCACGGATATTTCTTTACGTTTAAAAAGAAAAATTAGTTGCAAGAAATCTCTAATCGGTTAAGTTTCTACGTCACACCTAATGGTCATCGCGACAATTGAGATGTGTAAACCGTCAGATATTGGTTTTTCAGGATCGAGTTTCTATACCTATTTTTTGCCTTTTGTCCCTTTTATTTCACGAAAAGACATGATAAAAATAATTCATACGTTTTAAGTAAACCTATTCTAAAATTTAAAAAAGAAAAAAATATGTGAAATGCATCATACTATTTACCACGGATATTTCTTTACGTTTAAATAGAAAAATTAGTTGCAAGAAATCTCTAATCGATTAAGTTTCTACGTCACACCTAATGGTCATCGCGACAATTGAGATGTGTAAACCGTCAGATATTGGTTTTTCAGGATCGAGTTTCTATACCTATTTTTTGCTTTTTGTCCCTTTTATTTCACGAAAAGACATGATAAAAATAATTCATACGTTTTAAGTAAACCTATTATAAAATTAAAAAAAAAAATGTGAAATGAATCAAACCATTTACCAAGGATATTTCTTAACATTCAAAAAAAAAAAAAGAAAAATTAGTTGCAGGAAATCTCTAATCGTTTAAGCTTCTACGTCACACCTAATGGTCATCGCGACAATTGAGATGTGTAAACCGTCAGATATTGGCTTTTCAGGATCGAGTTTCTATACCTATTTTTTGCCTTTTGTCCCTTTTATTTCACGAAAAGACATGATAAAAATAATTCATAGGTTTTAAGTAAACCTATTCTAAAATTAAAAAAAAGAAAAAATATGTGAAATACATCAAACTATTTACCACGGATATTTCTTTACGTTTAAAAAGAAAAATTAGTTGCAAGAAATCTCTAATCGGTTAAGTTTCTACGTCACACCTAATGGTCATCGCGACAATTGAGATGTGTAAACCGTCAGATATTGGTTTTTCAGGATCGAGTTTCTATACCTATTTTTTGCCTTTTGTCCCTTTTATTTCACGAAAAGACATGATAAAAATAATTCATACGTTTTAAGTAAACCTATTCTAAAATTTAAAAAAAGAAAAAATATGTGAAATGCATCATACTATTTACCACGGATATTTCTTTACGTTTAAATAGAAAAATTAGTTGCAAGAAATCTCTAATCGATTAAGTTTCTACGTCACACCTAATGGTCATCGCGACAATTGAGATGTGTAAACCGTCAGATATTGGTTTTTCAGGATCGAGTTTCTATACCTATTTTTTGCTTTTTGTCCCTTTTATTTCACGAAAAGACATGATAAAAATAATTCATACGTTTTAAGTAAACCTATTATAAAATTAAAAAAAAAATGTGAAATGAATCAAACCATTTACCAAGGATATTTCTTAACATTCAAAAAAAAAAGAAAAATTAGTTGCAGGAAATCTCTAATCGTTTAAGCTTCTACGTCACACCTAATGGTCATCGCGACAATTGAGATGTGTAAACCGTCAGATATTGGCTTTTCAGGATCGAATTTCTACCCCTATTTCTTGCTTTTTGTCTCTTTTATTTCTAGAAAAGACGTGTGAATGAGCTATTGAGCTTCATATCGAGTAATCTGCCCTGTCATCTTGCGTGTCACTTGATTCCAATAAGCCGTTTTCGTCTTTTTTAGTTTTTCCTTGCAGGAATTTTTGCAGTGACAGTTATTTACTTGGAAAACGAATTGTGTCCGTTTGGTAAAATATAACACCTTTATTAGGCTTAAAAGAAATATTTTGTAAGTAAACTGATTTAACCTAAGTAGGGTTATGTTACGATATATTGCAAAATTGTACCCATACAGTTCCAGATTAACCTCTGAGCAAATTAAGCAATTGCTTAGGGCATCACGTTGTGGGAGGCACCACAAAAGGGGACACCTTTTTTTGTATTTTTATTTTAAATTTGATTAGTAAAAAGAAAATGTTGTATGAATAGAGATTTTTTTTTGTTCTTCAAAAATTTGTGGTTAGTAAAAAGAAATGTACGATTTAAAGAGGTGCGAAGGCATCAGAAAATCTTAATCTGGCACTCTACCCATATCACCGGCAATTGCCTGGCAGCAACGCAGCAGATCAGTATTTAGTAATCATATCAATTTAAAATCTTTCTTTAGATATATAATATTATTGAAATATTGTTTTTAGGTTTATATTCCTATATATATATATATATGCCACTGGTAGGTGAAAGCTCCAGAACCTGCGTCTGTTTGTCAAGTGTGTCTTGACAGTTAGGTTCGACTAGTTTAATTGTTTAATTTTGGTTAGGCAAGTGGCACATCGTCACCTAGATTCTAAAGCCACCTAACTCCAATTTTGTTAAAAAAGTTATTTATTTTATAATGCTAAAGATGGCATTAAAATCACATTTGAAGTTAGGTGGTTTTTACAATTAAGGTAACGATATGCTTTTTTGCTACTGCTCATTAAATATTTATTTGTTGTTTACGCTAGGGATGCGAATCAAAGCCAAACATCAATGTTGAGCATCGAAGGCAACGATACATCGATGATCGGATTTGTACCCAAGGAGCCCAGAGCCACCATTTTTGACTTGGAGAGTAGAAATTTCTGATGGAAAAGGTGTTGTGTTTGCCTCTTTTTATTACAATTAAAAGTAGGTTATTTGAAAAGGGATAGAAGACCTTTTCCAACAAAAATTTCTACCCCTTAAGTCAAAAATCGTGCCCCTGGCCGCTACGTCATTTGCTTCCAATTTTGGTGCTTGCCTTGCCTTATATTCCTACTTTCTTTTTAATATAATATTTCTTGCACAGCTAAACTTATTACAAATACAAAAAAGATTATGCAATATTCGGTAAAACGATAGAGAAAGACTCAACGACACAAAACAAATAAATTTAAAAACAAAGACGTTTATACAAATTTAACTTATTACAAAGAAGTAAGTATATTTTACCACTTAGTTATATTTAGTTTTATCACTCATTTTTCAGTCCTATTTTTTACTGAGCGTTATTAGCGAATTTTCACAAATATCCCTTAGAAACTATCGCGACGGAATGAACAGCGCATATGTGCTTGTTTCGGTTGTGCAGCGAATCTATTCTTCAATTTTACTTGACAGTGTGTAATCGATGTAATGTCGCTTAAAAATCCGGTTTTTAAGCGAGGATATAATGATCTCGCATGCGACACATAGGTATTAGAAAATTAGATGTTAATCACCTTTTTGGTTACACATTTAACATATTTTAACATATTTGTAGTTTTAAATACGTTTTTTTTTTGGAAATGTTTCAAAACTTCCTAGAGCTTTTTTCTAAAGCTTTTTAAACAGCAGGTAATATAAATGTGGACGTCTTTTAACAAAAGACAAATACTTGATATTTAACCTAGAAACCCGAAAGTAATGAAAGCACTGACGAGTCCCAAGGGTGGACGCCATGGTTAAGTAATGGCGGTCATCAAAAAGGTACAATAACGAGGACAGTTACAGATTTTGTTGACTTCTGTGTGCTAGCAGGACTAGACGTTAATCGCAAGACACAAATTTTCAGGTATACAGGGTGTTTTTTAAATGAAACTAAAAAATGTAATTTGTTCAAAATAAAGGCGCACATTGAGACACATGCAACGCAACCCACGCAGGGCAGCACAAGCAACGAAGTCCACGAAATTCGTGGGATGTGTCACCTGAAAACAACTTACACATATTGTCTACACAAGATTAACAATGTGTGTTGCAGATGTCAATTATTAGTTTTAATTTCATATGTAAGAGATCATTTGTATTATATAAGAAACATTTTCTTACACGAAATTGTGTCCCGAATATTGGGTG
This sequence comes from Listronotus bonariensis, assembly GCA_014170235.1. Lineage (NCBI taxonomy): Eukaryota > Metazoa > Arthropoda > Insecta > Coleoptera > Curculionidae > Listronotus > Listronotus bonariensis. The sequence goes on from JACEGR010007464.1 coordinate 36,223, forward strand.
ACATACGTCTTGTTTGACACGTTCGTGGTCTACGCTGTGCTGCGTCTTAATATGCGGATGTGCAATGCTCGCTACATGATACAAAAACGTGGCGTATGCTGCCCTGCGTGGGTTGCGTGGCATGTGTCTCAATGTGCGCCTTGCCTTAGGGAGATATCATGGTACAAAAATGACGAAAAAATAAGGTTTTCTTTAATTTAAAGAAAATCTACATTTTTTTAATACGTTTTCTTCTTAGCTCCAAAATGAATTATTTCTGGAGAAAAAAGCGTTGCTAAGCAACGTACTTTGCTGGGGGATTTTTTTCGGACAACAAGCAACAAGACATGACAATATGATACTATAATAACGTATCTAAGCTAAGCTAGCTAAGATCATATTATAATTATGATGGTAATTTTAAATTACCCTGTATATAATATGCTATGCTATTTCATATAATAAAAGGGAGGAATTGGGGTTGCAAAGCTTAGATAATAAGAAGAAAAAAATGTTATATACAGTGTGTCTACGTAAGTTGGCGGTATATGGTAAACTTTTTATTATTAATATTACGAAAAAAGTTATTTTTATATAAAGTTCTGCATGGTCAAAACGTAAAATGCAATCATCAGATATCAAATCGTGTCAGTCATGTACGAGGTGTGGCCAAAAATGTAATTTGTGCTCAAGAGTAAAGTACCTGTATTTTTGCTAATATCGCAAATTGATATGAAAAAGAGATGTTTAAAATTAAAAATTACTTTCAAATATGCAATTTTGCTAATTAACAAAAAAAATTTTTGATTTTTTTCGGCGATAATGGTAAAGATTTGGGTTTCTTCATTAGTGCACTATATTTCATGATTATAAATGTCATGGGACAGTTTTAAATAAACTTTTTAAATTAATTTTTATTAAAACAAAAATAATGTACAATGCACTAATGTACAAACTTAAATTTTCTCGATTTTCGCAGAAAAAAATCAAAACAATTTTTTTTGAAATGAACAAAATTGCATATTAGGAAGTAGTTGTTAATTCTAAACATCCATTCATTATAACAATTTGCGATATTAGCAAAAATTCAGGTACTTTACTCTTGAGCAAAAATTACATTTTTGGCCAACCCTCGTACATGACTAACACAATTTGATATCTGATGATTGCATTTTAGGTTTTGGACCATGCACAACTTTTTATAAAGATTAACTTTTAACCGTAAAATTAATAATAAAAAGTTTTCCATATGCCGCCAACTTACGTAGACCCACTGTATAATGCATTCCTTTTAATTGGTAGGGAATGCGGCTATAGATTTTAATATATTTTAAAACAAAAAACACTGTTTTATTTGGGCTTTAAAAATCGCCACATCATATATTTTTCCGTTACTCTTGAATTATTTCCTTTAAAATTAAAAATAACCACGATCGGGAATGTTATTTTTTTTTACAATATGGTAGCCCTTTGCTTTTTTTATCTTACTCTCAAATTGTCAGATTAATGGAATATAATTTTTTTAGCACGTAATTAACTCATTCCTTGTTAATCTCACGTGGTCGAAAATTTCCGATAAATATACCTATTTTTATACTTTTTATACGGGGCTCATATTTGGTGAAGGTACTTAACCGGTCACAAGGTATCCTCCTGTATATTAACCTGTTGCGTTGTAGTAAGTCTCGAAATCTCCCGCTTGAGTTTCCTTAGTATAAAAAAGTTCTTATAAGAAAATAGATTTTTAAAAAGAACTTTTAAATTGCGGATGGCTCTGATCAATGAAAAAGTTATTTAGAGCTGCCAAACCGAAAATTAAAATTAAAAAATAAATAAATAAATAAATAAAATAAATAAAATAAATAAAATAAATAAAATAAATAAAATAAATAAAATAAATAAAATAAATAAAATAAATAAATAAATAAATAAATAAATAAATAAATAAAATAAATAAATAAAATAAATAAATAAAATAAATAAATAAAATAAATAAAAAAATAAATATTATTTCAATAAACTAGGATATAAAACAAGAATTACTTTGTCCCAGTTTTTTCGGCACGGTGCTCGTTGTAAGAAGGCTTCGGCAAAATAAATATTAAAAAAAAAGAAAAAATGATAGATAAAAAAACATAGGTTTAGTTTTATATTTCTTTCTTAGAATATTAACGATAACGTTTTTATGTGTCTTTTGTGACACTTGTCCATTTTTACTTAATGTCGACTCCCGTTTTACGCTCGCTAGTGTTTGATGATCGTCCTCATAGCAATCCCGGTGATTTTTTCAGGTCAACCGGCCATTATTCTTTTCGTCGTGCTTCTACAAAAGATAAACGCTTATTTGATTACTGTCAGCGACAGTATCGGTTAAAAACCTTATCGACATGTCGAGATTAAAAAAGAAAATAGGTAGTTTTGCAGCAAAAATCGTTAATTCCCAGGCTATTCTATAAGAAAAGAGGAGGTATAAAAACTGCTGAAAATACAATTAATATAACTTTCTTACGTTAAAATTTTAGTAAAAATTTCTAAAAATAGCGGACCTTAATAAGCAATATGGTTAATGAACCCAAAAATTGGTAAGCTGCCACTAACCAATTGGTATTAGATATTTAAATCTCGAATGGGTTCTTGATAGGCGTGTGCGAATAATTCGAACTTACGAATTATTCGAATCGAATTAAATATCAATATTAGATCCAAACTCAAATCGAATAATTTGGTCATTCGAATTATTCAAAAGTTCCCGAATAATTCGATAAAAATTTGAATAATTCGAGAAATTTTGAATAATTTGATTTTTTCAAATTATTCGAATTTTTTTCTAATAATTTGATTTTTTTTTAATTATTACGAATTATTGTGGTTTCCAGGATATTAAATTCAGGATTGTTATGTTTAATATTTAAATATAAATTTTAAAAATAATATATATTTTATTTGAACCATAAAATTTATTTCTTGAGGTAAAAACAATTCTTGTTCTCAAATATTTTCTTAGATCAGGAATTTTATTCTTTTGATCCAAAAAAGTTTTTCTCCCAGATAGTGTTAATAAGTAAATATGTTCACTCCTGAATCAAAGTCATTTTTTTATCAAAGTGTGTATAACCTTTTTTTCATATTTTTTTAAACTTAATTAAAAATTATAAAAAGTAAAATAAACTGGAAAGATCTCTGGAGTTTTGTTACTGACTGGAATAAATATATATTAAAATTGAGTAATTGTCCTCTTTAGATAATTAATTTTTAATCAAAAAGATATTATGGGTCAGTAGAATATTTTGATTCCCAATGGGAAATTTTTCGAATTATTCGAAATTACTCGAATTATTCTTCGAATTTTAAATTATTTTTGAATAATTCGAAACTCGAATTTCAAATCAAATATTAATATTCGATTCGATTCGAACGATATTCGCACACCCCTAGTTTTTGCCATTACTTATTTAAAGGTTGGTATTTCAAAAAAGATATCTACATTTTTAATGAAACACATTAGCTACATTATTAATAAAAACCTAATTTTATCGACAAATTGTTTTGATGTATAGATGCTAAATCTCTTTAAAAATTAAAATGCTTATTTTATACTATCATATCTCACACGACTGTAAGTAGTGAAACTCTCAATAGACCAGCAGCGGGACACCGTGCTCTATAGAATTCTACACCTCGCTTTATATCGTATATTTCTACTCGAGAAATCGATAATTACACTTCTTGGTTAAGCCATGTACAGACTTGGATACAATCGGGACAACATTGTCAGCCGACTGTATCTTGTTCAAAAAATTTTTCAGCAACAAAGTTGGCCAACATTTGCAGATACAAGTGTTTCGCGTCCACACTAGTTTTAAAGGTTGTACAAACGTGCCGATGTTTTCCATACTAAATGGAAAACAGGCGACTTGCCAATTTCTTGGATGAAAACGCCCACAGATGTTGCCATGGCGTTTGCAACAAGTCGGCCGACCAATGTGCAACATTCAAGATACAGTCGTCCAACAAATGTTTTCGCCGATTGTATTCAAGTCTGTACGTGGCTTTACAGTATCGGCAATGTCCGTAAAATGTCTATATGTATACTAACACTTCTCTGTTTAACTGTGCAAGATGAAAAAGGACACACATACAGCTATTGCGAATTAGATTTACGGAAGAGTTTTTAATTATTGTTTTTAACAAGGAACCAAAAAGGGTTAGGTATTTAATCGATTGTTATAATTTTATTCTTATTCATATTCTTTTACTCTTGAAGTCAATTTTGCACTATGACATTAGCAGTTAGTCTATCAGATACTCCCTTCTTATAAAATTATTTTTTCTGAAGATTACCTTAACCTTTTTTCGAATAAGTAGCTATCAATGTTCCTTACTGTGAATAGTTTAAATCAGTAACACAAAAATATGTGACCAATTTATCTAAAGTAAAAAATTTAATACCAAATTAGCCTTATACAATTGTAAATCTTTGCAAAAATCAAGGTCACATTGGTTGGACAGTAAACGCAGAACAAGCTAGAACCCTAGAACTAAAATTATATTTTTCTATCATTGTAAAAAACCATAAAATAAATGTTTGCATTCTAATAACCCAAAAACAACGAAATAAATATATACATCATAGCAAACTAATGAACACTTAAATTTATTTTAGGGTTATGTACGACTTTTTAAAATTTTGGTAGAATTCGACACGTTTGGAGACCTCGCTTGTAGGCGACCAATTTGATCGACTTCAAGTGTGTTTTCTTGAACACAGAGTGCGAGTGAGGTAGAATGAAGTCGATTTGTAGAATACTACAGTATACGGAGTCCCGCTGCAGGTCGTATGGGCGCAAGTGTATCAAAAAATTATTCTCATAATTTTTTTTGCAAAATCCTGCTCAGAATAATGCTTATTACAAAAGTTCAAGGTGCCAGCTAGAATTTTTTAAAATTGTTTTAACAATTAAGACTTTTTTTTCTTTTTAACTAGTTTTTCACCTAAAACGACTCTTTACATTTTGGTTATTGACCAATCAGAACACGTTTAGCAATTCGCAAATCGCATTTCGCAAGTATATGAACTAAGCTTAAGTCCCTATGTTGTAAGTTGTCCTTTGAACATACGTTAAGGCGGTGTTTCTACACTGAATAGAGGCACTAAAAGGGGAAAAAATAGACGGGTTATACATTTTTAAAATGGAATCTCACATTTTTTAATAATAATTTCATTTAGAAATATCTTAAAGGGGGGTAAGGTATTTAATTTACAACTCACGTTTTCAAAGTCGGTGCCCCTGATAACTCCAAAACTACTGCACCGATCCTTTTGAAATTTTAAACACTATTTCTGTACATCATTTATGAGGTAACGCTGTCGAGTTTTTTTTTAATCGCATTGGTTTAAGGGGGGTAAGGTATTCAATTCACAACTCACGTTTTCAAAGTCGGTGCCCCTGATAACTCCAAAACTACTGCACCGATCCTTTTAAAATTTTAAACACTATTTCTGTACATCATTTACGAGGTAACGCTGTCGAGTTTTTTTTTTCATAATTTTGATTTTGCAATAACAAATTAGCCGATTTTTTCCCACAAAATTGTGTTTTTCACTTCAAAGTGTTCAAAAAATGAAAAAATTTGGAAACAAAAAAACTCGACAGCGTTACCTGGGGAAAACTATTATTTAACGAATGAACTTTGATTTTTTGATTTCGGATGATCCAGCACCAAGTTATGAGGGGCACCGCAATTCAACTTTTTTCGAGACACGTCCGAACAATTGCTGCCATTGCCGTATTTTTTAATATTTTTTGTAAAATTTGATGAAACATTCTTCGAATGTCATACTTTAATGTACCATTGGTTGAGTAAATAAATTTTAACTGTGTCGTCAGAAAAAAATCACGAAAACATGGCTTTTTTGTACGATTTGACCTTTAGCCCCCTTAATTTACCTGTTTGAAATGTGACCCAATACCTTGTCCTATTACTCAACTAGACTTATCGCGTTGTCATCAATTTAAACTAATTAAATTAAATGCTAATGATGTTATTGTATTATTGTTTTACTGTCAAAAGCAGCTGTCAATCGACTGTAAAAGCTGTATAGTGATTGTTTTAGCAATTTAACACATATTTGTTATTTGTTCATTGGTCAAAATGGAATTAATCGTTAATTATATATTCAATACGGCAGGTTTATTTTTAGTATGGTATTGTTTTACTGTTAGGACTTTGATAAATTAGGCAGTGTTGAAATGTGGAAGTTTACAACTGCTCGATTACCGCGTTAAAAAATATTTTATTTTAAATTTAAGCATTAAAATTCTGTTTAATTTAATGTTTTATAAGTTCGTTGTCGCAATAAAAGTTTTTATCTTTGACAAACCATGAAGGCTACAAGCCTAAATACTAACGTACCGTGGGTGTCTTAAGCGCGGTAAGAGGGAGTTTGTTGACACGGGACTTAAATATTTGAAGACTTGGGGGAAGGAAATATCTCCGCGGGCAGCAGGTTCAACAACAAGTGAGAAGTTCGGGGTCTGTCCAGTTGGACCGTATAGGGATGCATACGCGCGGAACCACGAGTTTCTCTGTTGGGAACCGTAAGTGGAGGAACTATACTGGACAATTCTTCAGAGCAGAAGCCATGGAAGTACCTATAAAAAGCGATAAATCCTCCACAGCCCGACGATGGGCAAGAGAGGGAAGCTTTTCTGTAAGTGAAGGATCATTAATGAGACGAATAGCTCTTTTTTGAATAGAATCAAGAATGCTTAGGGTTGTGGGGGACGCCATGCCCCAGATATGAGAACAATATTTCAAGGGAGGTCGGATTTGGGAGATATATAAAATGTATAAATTATAAGCGGAAAAATACTTTTTGGCTCGAAAGAGAAATCCAAGCTTTTTGAAGCTGCCGTGGCTATAGATACAATGTGTTTATGCCAGTTAATGTTACTTTCAAATGTGACGCCCACAAGATTGAAGGTGTGATGACTCTTTTCGCAACAAGGAACATGATTGTGTTTTGGATGCATTAAAAAGACGAGATTTTTGGCGCTCCAATCCAATATTAAATTAAGATCGTGCGAAAGAGATATCTGCATCGCTCTGCGTTTGTTTTCCAAGTCAGGTTTAGTGATGGGTTTAGTAACCTGAAAACTGGAGTGAAGGGTACTATCGTCGGCGAAACTATGAATGGAATTAGTTGTGGACGAGAGAAGGTCGTTGATGTGAAGAAGAAACAATGTTGGTGCCAGAACTGAGCCCTAAGGGACTCCAGCATTTACTTGGTGAAAGCTTGAAGAATGGCCGTCCACAATAACTGATATACGTCGATCAGATAGATAACTAGAGAGCCAAGTACAGAGTTTAGTTGAAAGACCATAGGAGGGAAGTTTATTAAGAAGTGCGGCATGCCAGACCTGGTCAAAAGCTTTGGATATATCAAGAGCAACGATCTGGGACTCACCTAGAAACTCAAGAGACTTATTCCAACAGTGTGATACGAAGGAAAGAAGATCTGCTGCGCCTATACTTAACTTCTTATTTTGAATTACATTCGGGCCTTTGTATTGATCACACTTATGCTCCTTTTGTGCCCACCAACAAGTGTAAAGGATCTGTTGCTTTTTGAGAAGTATTTTTAACCCTTACGTCGGCGCGTGCGTTTGTATTACGTAAGCAGGCGCGTGGGGGTCAAATGGACAGACCTCCAACCGTAAACATCCATTAATTAATTATATTTTTAGTTAGGAGCATTTTGTTTCAGTGTATATAAATAATTAAATGAAAAAGTTGCTCAGGAAAAAATTCTTGTATTTAAACGTTTAAACTTAATTTTAATTGAAGGCACTGTCATTATTTTTTTAAGAGCTAATAATGAGGCGGCAATGCGAAAAACGCAAAAACTGAATTTTACTATTTTTGAGTACACTTCATAATTAACATAAATTAATTAAAATTAATTATTTGAGGCCAAAAATGGGTACTGTATATCTTGATATTAAAAAAAACTCTTTTCATTACATTTATTTCTAACAGATTTTCACATTTGGTGTTGAAAACATAAAATAAAACAAAATAAAAACGTATTTTTTTGAAAAATAATACTTCAAATATTTATACTACCAAATGGAGTGGGAGTTTATTCTAAATCTGTTCCTTGTTATTGTCTTTCAGCTAGGCACTACTTACTAATTGTCTTCATATGATATTTTCACATTGGCCGTTTATACTTTACACAAAAATGTATTGTCTTATTGTCTTTTGTCGGGGACAAATAATACATCTGCTCCGACTTCCTTAACTTCCCGCAACCCGATATACAAATTGCTCGAAATTGTAACGTTAGGAGGCGCACGCACAAGAAATGTAAAATTTTTGAATGAATGGTGTTATTTTTTGTGTTTCTTTTGCTATTAACGTATACCTAACGAGCTTTAAGGAAGGTAGGTACCTTATTGGAGATGTTTTTTTTTAATTGTAAAAATATTAAAGTTATTACAAAATTGACAACTCTGGGAGTCAATTTGACCCCTGCGCGCCTACCTAAGGGTTAATGCTTCTACTCCAAGAAGGAAATAATATATTTTATACGATAATTTTTTTTTAAATCAGCTTTTACAACCTTAAAAGGTCAAAGCTATTTCTATTTTAGCGGTTTCTCCGACTTTTCTTTGTGTACCTGTACCAATACAGGTTATCAATTAAGTATAGGTATTAAATTTTACAGATTATTCTTAAAGTAAAAAAAATAAGGAAAAAAGTTCATCTACAGTGTGTCCCAGGATAGGTGATACAAGGAAACAAATGGCCGAAAACTTTTTTTTAATTTTGATAAAACTGGTCGCAGTAGGAAATACAAAATTTTACTTTGATTGGGATTATACAGGGCGAGCTATAAGTAAATATATAAAAAATATGAAGTAGTAAAGTACTTCGTTTTATATATCAAAATAGTATTTGTAAATGTTGTAGACAATTGAATTTTATGTCAAAATTTCAAGTTAAAACATAAAAAAAAGATTTTTGTCATTTTACTGCAAAGCGCATTAAAACTTGATTACTGGACAAGAAAAGGCAAAATAATAAAAAAAAATAAATGTAATATTGATTTTTGTAAAATTCGCTTTGTCCTGTCGCGTATTTAAGTGTTAATGCAAAACATGTAAAAAAATTACAAAATATTTGTTTTTTTATTGATGCTTTAACTTTAAATTTTGACATTAAATTCAATTCTCTGCAACATTTACTTATGGAATTTTGTTATGATTAATTTAAAAAATAAAAGTACTTGACCCTTGGGCATTTTTTATATTTTCACTTATAACTCGCCCTGTTTAATACAAATCTGCGTAAAATTTTGAATTTCTTAGTTCTAGATAATGCGCCAGATTTCCTAAAATGCCAATTAAAAATTCAAAAATGTTTGATCCATAATGTCCTCTTGTAATACCATTCCTGGAAGACCCTGTATATAATCTGGTCATTTTATATTCCGAAAAATAACAAGCAAATAATTATTGTTACTGACCTTTTGAACTAATGTAATACATTTTTTGTTCAGGTATTTTTTTTCAATTTAGAGTTCCCAGCATACACTGAAAAAAATATTTTGTGAATTTACAACGTTGGACGTTGGTTATTTTAGCTACAGCTGGACGTGACAAAATTGCAACTGACTTTTACAAAAGTTGTTTAAAAAATATTTGTAAACTTACACAACTTATTTGTAGTTACACACACCATGTTTATGTTAATACGTTGTTTTTAATATTACATGTTTAGAGTATTATCACATATAAGTTATGTAAATTTACAAATATTTTTACACAACTTTTGTAAAAGTCAATTGCCATTTTGTCACGTCCGACTGTAGCTAAAAATGGCCAACGTCCCACGTTGTAAATTTACAAAATATTTCTTTCAGTGTAGTTTTGTTATATATGTTGCAGACCCAACCCGCCGCTGGTGTTAAACCAATTTAAACAAGCAAGTGTAGCAACCATGTATTTAGCATCAATTAGCTCATTTGAAATGATCACATTATGTTCTTTGTTTTTACCTCTTTAAAATGATTCGATGTAGTTTTCATAATTGCCAAAGCAAACCCAGAGCTCTTTTATGCTTTTCGTTTCTTTTTAAGCTGCAATTAGTGCAATTAGTTAAAGAGGTATGTCGAGAGATGGAATGCATTAATTAGTTTATATACAGGAATTCTTTGTGCTGAGGTGATTATTGCTTGTTAGTTTTTCAGGGTCAAAATTTTTACTACGTTGAAAAAGTATGAGAGCGCATCATTTAGACAAAAAAGGAGTTTTGAAAGATATTAAGTTTAGATATGACATTATAGTAATTTAAGTTGGAATACACATTTTTATTATGACAGTAGTTCATAAAGAACCTAGCTAATATTTTACATTTACTAATTGTGATTAGGTTACGCATTTAAGTGACGCATTAGTTAATGTTTTTTTTTTTAAATTTAATTAAATACCTCTTAAGATATTTAGTGATAGGGCAAATAAAAATAAATGTCAAGCATAAGCTGTATAAAAGGACTCAATGCTAAATACAGGGTGTTCGGAAAATGCGTTAGAAAATTTTAAGGGGTTATTCTGCAATGAAAAATAATGTTAGTAAGTTCTTTGACAAAATGTCAAAATCTCCATGGTTACCGAGTTCCAGGGGTTAAAAGTTCAATTTTTATTTTTGTTTCTTCGCCATATTGCATTTATTTTTTAACCAATCTAGTTGACATTTGGCACACGAATTGAGCTATGCAGATTCTAAAATTACAAGATTAAAGTACTTTTTTAATACCGCTAGAGGGCACTTTACTTGAAACTTAAAATTTATTTACATCATAACTTTTTATTTTGACAGATATCGCAAAGCTGGGCACGTCATTTTATAGACAATCAAAAACTTAAAAATAAGGTACTTTTTAAAAAGTCGATAAACCCCACCGTTTAGGCACCAATAGACATCAAAGTTTTCATCAATTTCAATCAAATTACCTACATACATACAGGGTGTCCAGTAACTCAACCAAGAAACTTCGAGGGGTGATTCTACTAACACCTTATATGAACATTTCTAAACGTCTTAGTTTTTGAACTACGGTGTGTTAAATATTTCAAAACAAGACCTTTTTCTTTTAATTTTTAACACCCCGTAGTTCAAAACCAAGACGCTTAGGACATATGTTCATATAAAGATTTTTCTTATTTTTAGTTGTAGAATCACCCCCGAAGTTTGTTGGTTAATGAAAACTTTTATGTCGATTGGTGGCTAAACGGTGGAGTTTATCGACTTTAATAAAGAGTAACTTATTTTTTAGATTTTTGATTGTCTATGAAATGGCGTACCCAGCTTTGCGATATCTGTCTAAATAAAAAAGTTATGATGTAAATAAATTTTCAGTTTTAGGTAAAGTGCCCTCTGGCGGTATTATGAAAAGTACTTTAATCTTGTAATTTTAGAATCTGCATAGCTCAATTCGTGTGCTAAATGTCAACTAGATTGGTTTTAGAAAAATTTCACTTTTTCAGATTCAAAATAGAAATATCTTTATATAAACACATACAGGTTTTTTTTAAATGTATTGCATTAATAAGTAGTGATTTGTTTATAAATTTATTTATAGTATATTAAAATTTTAATTTATATTAGTTTATAAATAAATAAATAAACATCTTTAATTATTTTCCGTTACATGCCAGGTTACAAGGGACATTTACATTTGATTTCCTGAGTAGCGTTTAAAAATTGCTTTTACAATGTAATACATTTCAAATGTCATTTTGATTTCATTACAGAGTACAAGGATTACTTTACATTTTATTTATGAACGCACTCCAGAACAAATATACCTTTACTTTTTTATTTGGTAAACGGTTTTCGTGTAAATAAATGGAATTCTTTCTTAGCATGGCCATTTCGTATCGGTAACATCCAATAGTACAGTAAAAATAGTTTTTATTTATTCTTGAGTTAGGTAGGGATTGTACCGTGCCGATAAGAGGTTTATAATTATTTACGTTAAAACTGTGCATCAAATAAAAAAAAGTCTAGAGATGAAATTTGTTCCAAACTAAACGAAACTTAAAAAAAAAAATATTTTTAAAATGCAGTGGCGTACCCTCATAAGCGATACTGATAATAACTAATTTTTTCTTGTATCCCAAACAATTTCTTTTAATGCATAAAAGACATGTCTAAATTTTCTTTTAATATCTGAATTGGTATAGAAGTTAATATTAAAAAAAAACATTTATTTTTAAATTTTCAGACGTTTTAACATGCGCTTATATAAAGTTTTTTTGTTTTTTTTTCATTGTAGAATCACCACCTAAAGTAACTGGACACCCTGTAAAAACCTTATTTGACATGACGAAATTCCACAGTAGGGATCGGAACCTACCATTGCCTACTAATACCCTTTTTCACCAGTTTTTTTAGCTTTTTCATTGTCTGTGTAGTCCTCGTGTGATAGTACCCACGTACCTAATAGTTAACTTATTGGACACACATCTCTTCTAGAGCAACTATACAGTCCTGCACCAGCTTGGAGCTGATCTTATAGAAACTGCAGATGAATCGTGAAGTCACAATACGATAGGAGTGGCTGTTGTTGGTGGTATACCACTTTTCGATGAAATGACAGCCACTCCTATCGTATTGTGATTTCGTGATTCCTCGCTGATCTTTAATTGTTGATTTTTTTCTCACACTGTTCTATGGCTACAATTAACGCCTGTAATGCTATAGGGTGTTATCCAAGATTATGTCTATTTTCCTGTTTGTCTTCGCACAACCTACCTTATAAAGAAAGCACATTTGCTCCAGATAAACTAAAAATAA